>NIPM01000397.1:0-100971 GCA_002738285.1 Holacanthella duospinosa | reverse complement strand
AATCTCACTCTCTTGTTTTCTTTTCAGATTGAGATCAACGTGTCGGGAGTGAAGAAGGGAGTAGGGACTTACATTGTAAGTTATTTTTAGGTCTAGTATAAGTCCCCACCTCCTTTCCCCACTCCCTACACCTTAATCTCAATGTATTATTTTATTCTAAAAGTGAGATGGAGGTGTCGGGAGTGACCAATGGGGTAGGGACTTAGATTGTTAATTTTTTGAAGTATAATCTAAGTAGTGTTCCGCATGGCTCTGGCTCATGAGCTGGCTCAATGGCTCTGGCTCTGGCTCTGGCTCGAGCTGGCTCACAAAAATTTCTGAGTCAGAGCCAGGGCATGGCTCTGGCTCATATAGTAATTTTGAGCCAGAGCCATGGCTCATGAGCCAGCTCAACAAAACTTGTGAGCCATGGCTCAATGGCTCAATTTTCTTCTAAATTTTTTTACTTTTCCCCTAATTTTCATCTTTTTTTCTACCAAATCATAACTTTTTTTTTTAATTTTCGGAATTTGTGGTCACTGAAAGTCAATTTGCCTTTAGCCAGTTCATAATTATGATTTGTATTGGCTTATTCTCACTAGATCATTCTCAATTTTAGCAAAATGTGCATATTAACGGGCAAAATTTGTTTTGTATGTTGAGCCATGAGCCATGGCTCTGGCTCATAAGCCAGCTCAACAAAAGTGCGGAGCCAGAGCCATGGCTCATGAGCTGGCTCACCACTCGAGTGAGCCATGAGCCATGGCTCATTGAGCCGGTGGCTCTGGCTCACGCCAAAGGCTGAGCCATGCGCCACACTAAATCTAAGTCCCCATCTCCCTTCCTCACTCCCTACACCTTAATCTAACTTTCTTATTTTAGTGTAAGATTGAGTCCAAGGTGTCGGGAGTGACGAAGAGAGAAGGGAATTACATTGTAATTTTTTTTAAAGTTAAATCAAGTCACCATCTCCCTTTCGCACTCCCTACACCTTAATCTAACTCTCCTGTTGCATTTTTTAGATTGAGATCAAGGTGTTTAGGAGTCACAAAGGGAGAAGGGACTTTCAATGTAAGTCTTTTAACAATATCTATAATTCAAAATAAAAATAAAAATAAAATAAAAATTTGTCAGCTAACTTCACGTTTATTATTCACTAATTGTTAGTCGGCTGTCTCAGGCCGATTTTAGTGAAAGTTGGAGAAAGAAGGCCCGGATTTATTTGGTGGTCCTTGTACTTACCTAATGTACGTTGAAATTTGAATATGCTTAAAAAATTTTTTTTCCCACTTAAATGAAAGTTATAAAATATAAAGTTACATTTTTGCAAATGCTAAAATATTGTCATTTCTTGTTTCATTCTTTCACAAATTGACGGTTTCTAATTCCAATTTTTTAATAGCGAATGCTTACTTGATGTAAAAGAAAATGTGCTTCAAGTTTTATTAGATGTTATTTTCTTGTTAAGTAAGGAGAGATGTAGTTTCGGTTAATACCGGATGCTTACATGCTAAGAAAAAGAATGCGAATCAAGGAAACCCTAATACCCTCAACTCGATCCCACGTTCAGGACATTAAAGATCAAAAAGTATATGAACAATTACTCCATTTTTTAATATTATATCTATGCACGCCGCTCCATGGATTCCTCGAGAACTGAATTTTCGAGGATTTAGATTAGATCGCGACGAGCAGTTTAATAGTAATTAAACTAGATTAATTTTTGATTGGAAAACAGTTGCTCTTACGAAGATCTATATAGGTTGATATATTCGATCAGCATGGGACTGAAATCAGGGCTCACTAGCGTGGCTACCTGCACAAGACTGAGAAAAGGGCACAACGTTCCTATTCGCTCAACATGAGACTGTTTAGTCCTTATGAATAATAATGTGACAGTGTTGTCATTTGCGAGACAATTTATCGATGAAGTTGAATGAATTTTGAATAAGTGGCAACATCAAATATTTTCTGAGCATGTCTAACTCAGCTGGACTTGGAAAAGGATACACGTTGAGAAGTGCTCTTAACGCGGGCTCCTGCTGAGGGGATAGAAACGAGGTCCTTAACGCGGGATCATGTTGGAAGTGTCCTTAATTTAATTTTTTAACTTGTGTGAGGGTATTAGGGTTAATACCGGATGCTTACATGCTGGGAAAGAGAATTCGGATAAAGGAAAAATGGTGTTATTTTATTAAGAATTCCCAAGTAGGTGGGATATGGTTTCTGTTAATACAGGATGCTTACAAGGTAAAAAAGAGAATGTGTGTCGAAAGGAGGAGAATGCTACGTTTGTATTCATATTCTTTGCATCCGTATCAGTTAAATCTATGAAATCAAGAACACACAGTTTATTTGACGAATAAAATTTGTATAGACAACATGTTCTTTAATATTTTGTTTTTTGATACTTCGAATTGTGCTGGCAATAGCACCCTGTGTCAGGATAACGCAATACCGTTTGGGAAATTGATCACTAACTCTACTTGTGAGCTCTAAAAGAGGGCAATAATTCTAGCATAAATGGATCTTTTCTTGGGCCAGATAACAATTGTGATTCCGATATTAATGAATTGGTACCACCAACACCAGAATCAAACTGTAGCTCCGTTTCAGACCTCGTAAATCAATATCCCAAAATTAACAAAAAATTTGGGAAATGTCGCGTGTTATTAAGTGAAATTGGATTTGGCAATATATCACAATCGTTCTGACCATTCGCTGAACTTGAAAAGTATTGTCAACAAGATGTGGGGGAATAGTTACAACAGTTTTACCGGGTATGCTATTGCTATTAACCGAATTAAGCCGATACCTCAGATTATATCATTCCAAAGTTTGACGCGCAAAGGCTTGATAGATGTAAATAACCGTGAAGGCATGATTACCAGAAATCCACGTTACTGTCTTATACCAACAGCTTTATGTCACCCTAGAAAATTCTGCGAGTGCTCATTGCCTCTTTGACCATTGTTTCGATGTTAATGGTGACAATACTCATGCCATTTCGCTATTATATTTTCACTATTGCAGACAGAACAATGACTATAACAGGTTATCGTAACTCAGCGTATCGTAACTCATATTTTCAGTTCACAGTTTTACCTCACCAAACAGTGAATGTAATAATGAAAAAAAAATTAAATTAATACATTAGCCGATTCACCAAATGCAAGGAAATGCATAAACAATAATTTTGATTGTAGTTCACTTCGAAATAAAATTTCAACTCACATTAGGTAAGCAGTACTACACAGTAATGCTATATATTTTATCCACTTTCTGATAGGAATAAATTAACTACGTGGTAAAAAGTAGCTCCTAGTTTATATTTTCGAAACTCGCAAATAATGCCCAACTCTGAGGGTGGAATGGGACGTTCACCCTTTTTACCTATGGGGTATCCAAATTGTCGGTAAGACAAAGAAAAATAGAACTTAGCTTTCCACCAACAATACTAAAAATAATTGTTTACACAAATTTGCCCACCACAATGTTTGATTGTTTACTGTAACCGCCACCTGAGGTGAGACGGGATAAAGACACATTGTTTGCAAATGAGAGGTTTTGCTGCATGTTCATGTTCAATTAGTCTGTGTTTTTACTATCCTGCCATTACTAACTGCCATCCTGCCCTCGTACCCTCATGCTATCAAGAACCAACCCTGTCCTCATGCCATCACGTATCAAGTCTGCCCTCGTGCCCTCACGAATTAAGTCTTCCATCCTGCTCTCATGGCTGCCCTCATCGAGAGAGCAGGAGAGCACTTTGCCCAGTAAGAATCATAACGGGAGAAATATTCCGATGCAAATAAAGCGAATCATTTAAAAATTGGAGTCGGAACAAGGGTCTAGACTCAGAGACAAAAAAGATGAGGTGAGAAACAAAAAATGATAACCTACTTTCAAATTGTAATGTTGAATTTGTAAATATTGTGAATTTGATTATTCTAAAGTTATTCGTTTATCTGGATATGGGGAGTAAACTAATTGGTTATGCATAATGCCTAATGATAATTACTGAAGTTATAGGATCAGTTTCCTAAGTAACTAATTGCGGGGTACTATACTAGATTTCGTATAGTCCAGTGCGACTCCAGACACTTGGTTGGTGCGTCTCGAGTTGGGTGTGGGAGAGCTTGGGTATAATACTTTGGCCCTGCGTCTGTTACCTGATACTTGACACTGCCTGAACTAGGGGATGTTCTGTTTTTGGGTGGATAAATCGGGACTCTCTGCCTGCTCTCTTGGGTGGACTGGATTTGAACTCTCTGCCTGTTCTCTTGGGTGGACTGGATTTGAACTCTCTGCCTGTTCTCTTGGGTGGACTGGATCAGGATTCCCTGCCTGTTCTCTTGGATGGACTGGATCGGTACTCTCCGCCTGTTCTTTATAATTAAAATAAATAAATAAATAAAATGTTTATGTGCGGGCAAGTTAACTGGCCTAGTACCTTCACGACCCTAATCTACACTCCTGAGCTCATGGTCTCACAAACCAAGCCTGCCCTCCTGCCCTCACGAATTAAGTCTGCCTTCCTACCCTCATGATAATACCTGCCCTCTCGCCCTCAGTGATGCCCTCACTGAGAAGGCACTTTGCCCATGTATGCTTGCAGTACGATCGGTCTGGCCTATCTTCTTCAGAATTTTACTTACTGCAATTTTGTCAATGTGGTAGTTCTAAGAGATAACTTCCATACTCACTTTGTCGTCTAAGTTTGCTAAAATCTGCAACTTTTGCTTAATTGTTAGTTATGTTCTTCTTTCTAACTCCATTGTCTTAAAATGTAAAGTGAATGATATATAATTTCTAGAACTTAAAAAAAGTATAGATGTGAAATTCAAACATTGCCAGTAAAGTTGTCATTAAAAAAGTAAACTTCTGTCTCCGGTTCGAATGTGTGACTCAAGGTAAACCATAAAATTAACCAAGTTGCATAAGGAGACCTATTCATACACTTAAACATATTTTGTAGGAAAAATAATTAAAAATTTTTATTTTACAATTAAAATAAAATTACCATGGTGTGGCTTGACATGGTAGTTTAAACTGAGAAATAATGGCAAAAGACTGAAAAGTGGAAATATACTAATTCCAAGAAAGCAGAAAAAATTCAAAAGCGTGTGATATAGGATGGTCAAAAAGGACAGGAAGTTTAATTTTATGCAGATCCAAAAACTAAAAAGTCATACGACTCAGCAAAAAAGATTGAATTTTGTATAAGATATGGCCCTTAGTAGTTAGTTAACACATACAATCCATAAATCAAAATTACATGATGTTTTCTTTTAACAGTCAATGTCTTATAACAACGTTAAACTCAAATTTAAACTATTTATACCAACGGGTTCAGATAAATTAGCATTATGATTTACATTTGTAGTTGCTGATTGAAATTTATTTAAATTTTATTTGATATTGATATGATATGCCAAATTGAGAGTAAAATTGAAATAAGAATAGATTCAAAAGAATAGTTTTTTGAAAATAGAATTTGATAATAGTGATCGGTGGGTTCATTATAGAATAGAAGAAATCAACCAACGTAACAGTGCCTCCAATTTCCACTAAATTTGCAGCATTTCTCCGAATCTTTCAAGCAGCAGCAGTAACTTCTGAAATTTCCCGATGCTTTTATACACAAGGTAGTAGTTGACCCGGAGCATACAGATGAACAGTCACTGTCTTTGTTACAAGAAGTATCACTCAGGTCTTTCGGTGTGATACAGCTTTCAGCAGCTAAAACCAAACGAAAGTTCCAACAAAATCAAACATATCCCTTATTTGGTTAACAGATGTAATTTTTAACCCACTAACTAAACAACTATGTACTAAATCAAATGAAGATCATAAATTCTCTGTGGAAAATCGATTTATGAAATGATTGATAATTTTTCTGCTTTCAAAACTACATAGACAAAATAATAATGTATAATATTGACTGCAAAATACTAAAACAATACATTGCTTTGTTTAATAAGATACCAATTTAGTTCAGACTGCAGGTAATATTTGAATAGCAATGTGATATATTGCCTACTGTGATTTGTGTTTAACTATAGTTTTTTTTAATTAAAGTGTTTAGTAAATTTTCCAAACTTACAGTGTTCTACATTTCGCTTTTTTAATAAATAACTCATTCTTTATATTTGTTAATGTTTTTATTAGGGATGCCCCGAAACTGCGAAAATGAAGTTTCGGTTTCGGCTGAAACTTAGTGCAGTCTCTTTCGGCCAGGCCGAAACCGCCGAAATTTCTCACTTGTCATGGTTGAGAAGCATGAGTCATTTTTATCTCGAAGTGTTTACGTTTTAGTTTAATGAATTTAAACTATTCCTGTTTAGCTTTAGTTGGTAATTACTGCTTGACTTTAACATATAGTGAATATATAAATGTGCCATAATGGACAAAGCGGATGAAGTAGAAGTGATTGAATCCTGTGAAGATTCAGTGCCTACTGCTTCTACTTCCGGTCAGTTATCCAATTTAGTCAATACAGTGGTTTTAGCTTAATGTCACCTCCGAGGTAGCCAAAAAATCGGTTGACAGTAGGCGGAGTTGACAATAACCGATAATGGCAACTGCCTGATAATTCAAAAATTAGGTGCATAAACCGAAGTTCCTGGTTTTAAAGGCGCATTTTATAATACCGTATCTTTTTCGATTTATTTTACAGCTTTTGAAGTTATTACCTGAATTAGAAATCCTCTAAAAGCAAATTACTTCTTAAAGTAATCAGCAAGCTTTTTTGCAATATGCCAAAGAAATGGCGTTGAAATACTATCTTGTCAGAAACTTTCAAACTATCGTTACTTGTTTGCAAAGTTCTTCACTTCCAATGTTGCTTATTATTTTAAACTTTAACTTTCACAATCCTAATCTTGTGCCCATCTAAGGTTGGTATACTCACGGTTGGAATAAGCCTGCGGCTGCGGGTGAACTCTTTAAAAATATAAACTTTCACGATCGAGTGTCGCATATTATAATACAACAAATAGGTTCACAGTTCCCCCACAACAACAGTTCCCCCAAAGGTCTCTGATCGCCCACACCATTTAAACAAACACGAGTATATTTTGGTCCTGAGAACCGAAAGCTGCCATTAAAGTGAGGTTAAGTGCCATGCATGCTCTTCAAATGGGATGACAATAGGCGGAGGTTGCCATTAGGAGGTGTGACAATAGGCAGAGTATTTAGTGCATGAGAGCATGGAGTTTAGCAGGGGAATAGCCAACAGGGTGACAATAAGCGAAGTGTGACATTAAGGGTTAGTGACATTCAGCTCAAACCACTGTATAATCACAAAATTATATATACCGTATTTCTCGGTTTAAACCCTCTGGGCAATTGTTATTTCAAACCGGACAAAAGTTGGGGAATTATTTCGAGGGGGGGGGGGGGAAGGGATTATTTCGAGGTGGGGAATTATTAATTAGAAGTGAAAATTTTGCTTATTTTATGGTTGTTTGCTTCTTATAAAAAGTAAAAAAAATACAAATAATGAAATTTTCGTATCCATGTCAGGGATATCTGATACATTATTGGCGTTTTGTCGCCTTCTAAATTTTCAATTTTCCTCTTTTCATGTAATTTTACTTAAAGTTGTTACTAATTTCTAACGATAATGATTACTAATGATAAGCCTTTTAATAATTCTTCATGGGGATTTATTTCGAGGTGGGGAATTATTATTTCAAACTAGCCAAAAGGTGGGGAATTATTTCGAGGTGAGGAATTAAATCGAGAAATAGGGTAACATATTTTTTTGCCAAATTATAATAATTCGAGTACTGAGATTGAAAACAAAATATTCTTCTTCAACTCTCAGTAGTATTAATATAATGTAACTGTTCAAATAAACTTGTCCAGGATTGGAAATATTAAAAATAAATAAGCTAGATTTCACTGCGCTTCTTATGTTAAATTTCGGCCGAAATTTGCGTTTGGGTATTTCGGCGTGGCCGAAACTGGCCGAAATCATAAAATACGCAGTTGCGACGCGCCGAATATTCGGAGCATGCCTAGTTTTTATCTCATACTTATTTACAATAAATTATTTTAAAATATGAATTCACCTGCTCCTGCAAGCATAACAAAGCAAGCGACAACGATGATGGTGAGTTTCTGCATCGTTATTTAGCGTTTAACCAAATATTGTGAACAATTTTGAAATTAGAGCTTCTTAAGGCGGATAGCTTCGTCGGGTGATTGAGATTGGGAACTGACTTAATTTGTAGATGCAAATCAAAGTTTCATACTAAACTCACTCGATAAACCTTGAAATAAGACAATGCACATTAGAGCATAAAACATTTTATTTCATGACCTTTTCAAATGCCCATTAAAATAAACCTGCAATTAAAACTTAACCTTCCACCTTTACTTTTGAATGAGTTTAGCTCGGAAGATATTAATATGAGCCATTTACTCCACCACAACTAAACTTTATGATGCCAATTTTAAGTTTTTATGATTTGGTACTTTTAATTAGAATGTCAAAGGCCACTAAAACTGCTGCGGCTCATTTTTGTAGATAAGGTGTGGCTTTTCACTCTCGTCTTACAGATGACGAATCGAAACCTTTGCTTGGTCCGGTATTGTAGCATTTGAATCTATTCTGTCATTTATTTAGAGAATCAAACGTGAAATCATATTGTACTACTTTTCGCCTCACTGGAAATTCTATAGTATGATTAAATTTTTTGAACATGTTTTAGAAATTTAAGTTTAATTCATCTGAGAAGTCGCATTTCAAACTTCCGCAGTCAATACATTGGTGTTTGTATCCAAAATCCTAAAAAACTCTACCCCTTGACCTTGGTCAAATTTTTGTGTACAGTTGAAGTAAATTACGATATGTAAAATTCATGAAGTTCCAAAACCTAAAATAAGGTTGGTTAGTAAGAGTGATACTAAATCAACACCAAAAGTAATATAAGATCACATACAATATTCGCCATACTTATAGGAATATATGTCTTCTTATTTATATTTAATAGTGATGCACCGGATATACTGCACACCTGCATTTCCGGCACTGGGACTGAATATCCGATTATGCCGGTTCCGTCAAATTCTACCGAAACTTTCGGCAGCACATCCGGCCAGAATTTTTCCACTTTGAAGCGTGGATATATAGGTAGTTCAGCAGGTAGTTATAGCACTAGTTCAAGAGCACGAAATGCAAACATAAGCGGAATTTCGACAAAATCACGAGTTTTATTTATTTCTCAAAATATCTTTACTATTACCTTAGTGAAACTGTCTATGATATTTAATATAATTATGCATGAGCATTCCGACAAAAATGACGAACTCTGAGACCCCTATGGTAGAAATCGACGGTGACGATAATGAAAATTCTGATTATACAACCCATCCAAGTCCGCGTCCAGGTGAGTAAACTAATTAACTTATTATTTCTTTGAAATGAATGAACGCTAGATTAAAATTAATTAATCAATGCTGTCAGGTTCTTCATCAAAATCAACAAAAAATTCTAAACCTGGGACATGACTGACTAGCTCGTTCTGGAAATATTCTATAGACTATAGATCCAACAAAAGTCAAGTGTACGTAGTGTAACAACGATTTTTCTCGCGGTGGTTTTGGGAGAAATACATTTACGACACCAATGAGATTACACCTGAAGGCCAAACATAAATCAAAGGTAGGCCTAGATGAACTGTCGTTTTAAAAACATTTATTACTTAATTTTTTCATTTTGCTTCTTTCGACACTTTCACTAAGAAAAGTGTCAAAAAAGAAGCCTAGCCCAGCGGTGTTTAAGGGGAATACAAAGTGGTCTATCACTGACCTAAAATCAAAAGAAATTCACTATAATATTCGTTTGTAAAAAATTTTCAGCTGAATATAATGAATTAAATCGGTTTTGATGTTGTTACGCTTGTTGTATACTTTGCTTTTTTCGTGCTTTGCCACGAGAATTGCCATAGGGAAGAACAGAGAATCAATATCTACTTTCTTAGAGTGTTGCTTGGTTGTTGTTTCGACAACAACCAGACAAAGTAAAAATGTTGTATACTTTATTTAGTTGATGTGTTGCCTTTTCGTTTTAAAAAGTTGTTAGGAAAAAATTTTTTTAAATTTTATGCCATGCCAACAAAGTTGAAAAAATTCAAATATCAATTATTTTGATTTCAAAATGAAACTTTTTTCTTCCGAAAAGTTGACATTGCTTCAACTTTATTGAAAAACAACGATGACGCAAAGACAAAGCAAAGATTTCTAAAAAGTCCGTTATATACTTTATCCTAGTAATTCTTGTGACAACGAGCAAAGAAAGCAAAGAAGAAAAAAATCATCCGACAACGAATGGAAACAGTATATATTGAAAAAATTACGAACGTAGTAAGCGATGGCGTAGCAACGACGACGAACAGATAAAGTATACAACAGGCGTTATTTATGCTCATTTTGTTTCGATGGACACCTCACGAGGTTTGAAAAAATGTTCCGGCCGGAATTTTGGCAGTAACTTTCGGTTCCGTCATTTACCACCGAATCCGATTTTCGGTTCCGGTGTCTCGTGACGGAAGTCACTTCTGGTGCATCACTAATATTTAACAATTATTGGTAATAATATGCTCTGCAATATGTTTTGCAGATTCCAGTTTTCATTTTAGGTTATTTTATATATTTTACTCAGATTGATGTTTTTCTGAGTGCCACATTCTAGATTGGTTAACCACATACAGCAACCGTAAGATACGCTACTGTCTAGAAAATACTCCAACATTTCTCTTAACCAAGCGCCTTTCTCCTTAATGCTTTCGTGAGTTTCCATACTATCACCCTGCATCATTGTTTTAATTTAGAAAAAAACATCTCAATATCTCCAGTTGTAAATTTTGAACAATTTATTAGGTCTTAAAAAATAGTTGGAGAAGCAATGGAGGTGATGACAAGATAGCATAAATTTGATTTTTCTTTATCAAATGTGGCAAATAATACAAGATATAATATTGGCCACACTACATACCTGATTAAATGTTATAATTATAGTCCCAAAAATGAGTAAGCATCAATTATAATCGGACGAATTTTCCGAGATGTAAAACTGTTTTTTAATTTTTCTAATTCCGAGATTAAGTTGCCCTATGGCAACAAAGTGTGGGAATGTTGGTCACGCCTGTTGTATACTTTATTTGTTCGTTGTCGTTGCTACGCCATCGCTTACTCCGTACGTTATTTTTTCATTATATACTTTTTTCATTCGTTGTTGGATGATTTTTCTTTACTTCGTCTGATCGTTGCCAGGAGAATTGCTAGCAGGAAGTATATAATTGGACTTTTTAGAAATTTTTGTTTTACCTTTGCGTCATCGTTGTCTTTCAAAAAAGTTGAAGCAGTGTCAACTTTTCGGAAAAAAGGTGGTATTTTGAAATCAAAACAATTGATTTTTTAAATTTTTTTAACTCTGTTGGCATGGCACAAAAGTTAAAAAAAAAAATTTTTTTTTTCAACTTTTTAAAACGTAAAGGCAACACATCGACTAAATAAAGTATACAACACTTTTACTTTGTCTGGTTGTTGTCGAAACAACAACCAAACAACACTCTGAGAAAGTATATATTGATTCCGTTCTTCCCTATGACAATTCTCGTGGCAAAGCACGAAAAAAGCAAAGTATACAACAGGCGTCAGAGCAACGCCATCATCTGTAAATTCAAAGAAAAATCAAAGTTTTCAAAATTAATTTTATGATTTTATATTAAAAATTTAAATAAAATTTATTTTTCAAAAAGTAGAAATTTTTCAAACTTTTACTTAAACGTGATTGATATGGTTGAATTTGTGTCAAAATACATGATATAAAATTGTCTCAAGTGAATATAGTTCTCCAAAAACCAAATTTAAGACCATCGCCTTCTTTAGATGAACCACCTGCCTGTGCAGAAGATACGAATTTTATTGGTTGCAATGTGGTCAATTTGTCCACTACTTTCCACACGGAGTTGAAATGCCTTTAACTTTCACATCAGTTGGACACTTGTATGTTTTCCCCCAATTTACACAACCACCAAGACTTGTTGTACAGCATGTTTACAAAAAACGGATACTAATGAAAGTTGTTTTCTCTTAAGTTAAGTTGAGACATTTGATGAACAGCGGTAAAAATAAAAAGTGGAGGGAGTGAAGTTAGATGAGGAATTATTCAAAAATAGTCTCACTCAGACCCAAAAACAAACAAATTAATTATAACTAATTATTCAAAGTAATTAATATCCAACCAAACGGTGCTTCAATCCATGCAACAATTGTGTCAAAGGTCAGCTACTACAATCCATTTGGGTTGGATTTAACCAAAGGGGCCGCAAAAAGAAAAACTTGGAAAAATTTCAGAACAGTGTTATGCGTCTCTCTTGAGCGACCAAATGACCTCTACAAATCTTGCTTGGAATGGTTCGGTGACCAACTTTTTCTAATAACATTTTTCTTTGTGGTGACCTTTTGAGGTCAAAGGTCAGGTCATTTCTGAAAACGTGTAAAATGACATCAACAAATATTGTTTGGCATCAGCAGGTGAACAACGACCTGAACAACTTTTGTATATNCATCAGCAGGTGAACAACGGCCTGAACAACTTTTGTATATGTCATTTTGCCACTTACGGGAAAATGGGGTTTGACCTTGACCTGTGACCTCAAGAGGTCATGAGAGAAAAAAATATTTAAGGTAAAAGTTACTCAGATTAGTATCCTGAAAAACTTTTGTATATGTCATTTTATCGGTCACACACTAACTAAAATTGTTTTGTACTTAGAAAAATTTCGAAATGGGGAACCTAATGTTAAAAAACTGAAATTTTCACGCCCCCCCCCCTTAGGTCGAATTCAATCGCTTTTGACCTCACGTGGTCATCACAGAAACAAATGTCATTAGCAAAAGTTGGTCAATGAAACATTCTAAGTAACATTTGTAGAGGTCATTTGGTCGCTCAANGACCTCAAGAGGTCATGAGAGAAAAAAATATTTAAGGTAAAAGTTACTCAGATTAGTATCCTGAAAAACTTTTGCATATGTCATTTTATCGGTCACACACTAACATAAAATTGTTTTGTACTTAGAAAAATTTGGAAATGGGGAACCTAATGTTAAAAAACTGAAATTTTCACGCCCCCCTTAGGTCGAATTCAATCGCTTTTGACCTCACGTGGTCATCACAGAGACAAATGTCATTAGCTTTTCAACCAGTTACTTTGTAAGATTCATTCATTTGTAGAGGTCATTTGGTCGCTCAAGATAGGTTGATATATCGATACAAGAAATTTTTCAAAGTACATGACCCAAGACGTAGTGACCACTTAAGGTCACCGGAGAGAAAAATTTTACTAAGAAAAGTTGTTCAACTACTTATGGCAAACACCATTTGTACAGGTCATTTTACACGTTTTCAGAAATGACCTGACCTTTGACCTCTAGAGGTCACCACAGAGTAAAATGTCATTAGGAAAAGTTGGTCACCGAATCATTCCAAGCAACATTTGTAGAGGTCATTTGGTCGCTCAAGAGAGACGCATAACACGGTTCTGAAATTTTTCCAAGTTTTTTCTTTTTGCGGCCCCTTTAGTTAAATCCAATCCAGGCATGCATAGATGTTAACGGCATACAAGTTCCAAAGTCAAACAAAAAAAAATTGATCAGTCAACATTAGATAAGAATTATTATAATTATTATTACTGTCGTATTTTTTATTATTGAATGTAGTTTGTTAGATGTTCCGTCATAATTAATTACTTTATTGGCAGCACCTACTGCCCTGAGTTATGAAACGCTAACATTATTTGGAAATTATTATGAAATTATAAAATTTACTTCTATAGATAAATTCTTGCAACAATTTCATCATAAATTTAATAGTGTATGCCAACTTACACAACCTGTGTGTGTCTGCTACCCTATGCCGTTTTTGGTGAAAGGCAGAGAAAATTAGTATCCGTTTTTTGTAAACATGCTGTATTACTTGTAATCAACAGAAGAGACGTAAACAATTCATAGCAGTGACGTCGGCAAATAGACTTTGAAATTCCTGTTTTCACATGAAACCCATTTGCAAACTACCTTCTCGACAACGTTGTTTCACTTCTGCTGATACTCCCATTCTTAGCGTTGTCAGATTCAATGAAGTATTAACTATCAATGATACATTAGAAGAAAGAAATTTTTTTTAACTAATAATTTTTACATTTGACGTAAAATTGAATTGTTCAGTCAATCATTAGGTAAAAAGAAATGAGAAAGCGCATGAAACGACATCTTTTTTTTCTCCTTAGTTAGAAGTTAAGAAATACAATGTGTAGAGTAGTATGGCAACTCCAAAGTTGCCTTGGCGATGTTATGGTAGTGAAGTTGCACCATAATTTTTATGTCTTTGTATACAGATTTTTCATTTTATGGCAGTATACAATTAGATTGGTTATTTGACTTTATAATTTATAGACAATAGTACAACTGCGTAAAAATTATTTAGTAAATTCATACTGTATTTGATTGAAAAAATCATCAATAAATACGTAAATTGAAAAACTTAAGCACATACATCCAAAGTGTAAGTATGCTGTTGAAAGAGGAATTTAAACAGTTTACAATGAGCAGTTGGTAATTGCTTCGACAATGGGGTCAAGGTTATAGTTATGTAGATCCAACAATTAGAAGTCATACGACTCAGTAAAAAAGACATGCATTTTGCATACAATGCGGTNTTTCAGAACCGTGTTATGCGTCTCTCTTGAGCGACCAAATGACCTCTACAAATGTTGCTTGGAATGGTTCGGTGGTTTGGTAGTTATGTAGATCCAACAATTAGAAGTCATACGACTCAGTAAAAAAGACATGCATTTTGCATACAATGCGGTAGTTAATAATTAGTTAATGAATAAATTCTGTAAGATAAAATTACAAGAAGTTCTCTTGTATGCAGTCTTGACAATGCTAAATGTCAAATTTAAAATCTACTTTATTATAGGAGTTGTTTAGTATAAATTAGAATTATGCCTTACATTTTTTTGTTGCTGGCAGAAATCATTCAATTTTATTTTATAGTTCTAATGTATGTCAAATTCAAAGTAACAATGAAAGCAAGAGTACCTAATACGAAATAGGTTGGTAATAGTATCATTCGTTTCATTGTGGAATAGTTTGAAGAAATCAACCAAACAAACAGTTACTTCAATTTCCTTTAAATGTGCAGCATTTCTCCGCTGAATTTTTCAAGCAGCAACAGTAACTGCGGTAGTTTACAACTGCTTTTAGACATTTGTAAGAAATTGCCCCGGAGCATGCAGATGAACAGTCTTTGTCGTAGTTACAAGAAGTATCACTCAGAGGTTTCATAGTAAAACAGCCATCTGCAGCTAAAACCAAACCAAAGATCATACAAATTCAATACAGTAACGATTTAATATACAATAAACGATTTCAAAATATGATTTTAGATTTTGCCAGCAGAAAAAAGCAAACAACGAAGAAGATTATGATTTTCTGCATCGTTATTGAGTGTATTACCAAAAATTGTGCACAATTTTGCAAGCAGAGATTCAACTTATATATTCCCGAAGATATGAATAATTAAAGCTTACCAAAAAAGATTAAAATATAATTTGCGAGTCTTCGGTTTACCACTAATTACAAAATAATTTTAATTATTTGTGTTAAAAATTCTTAAGTCTCAGCTTAGTGCATATCTTAAAGTCAAATGATAGGACATGCATAAACTGCACTTCCGTGTCCGCCTTGTCCTTTATGCCTTGACCATTGAAAAACTTTGTCAATAGGATACATTAATATACTTAAAGTAACATTCCGAAAATTAACACATATAATCATCAAACTTGGAAAAAATTTGTTCATATTTTAAAATAATTTTATGTTGTATTAAATACAGCTTGTCCTGACGAAACATCCCCCATCAACAATATCTTAATTGCCTAGGAAGAGAAACATTCACTTTTAAAGGTCAAGGGGAATCAACATTAAACAATTGTTGCTTAAATTCTTTAGAACATAAAAGTAGAAAAATGTTAACTTTTTACAACATATGCTCGAATTGACGCCCTCTGAAATTCTAATGAAATTTCAAAGCCATTTTAACGATTTTGTGATTCTGCACTGGTAATTCCAGATTCACAGCAACAAAAATGGCTACGCTTTATCTACTAAACTAAAAGTTGTACTATCGTTGTGCCAGTGACAAAATTGAAAACTTTGTTTTATTCTTTAATGTGCGATTTGTCATTTATTTAGAGAACCAAATATATGAAAATTCAATCTAACTGAACTAGTCAATATAAGTTGATGGACTTACAAGGAAATAATTAAGTGATGTCTTATAAATTAATGACGTTCAGAAAATGTCGTGACACTAAAATATGTGGAATTGACTTTCATATCAAAATTTAAACTTAAGACTGCTGTTGTTGTAGAAATTTAGGTCTAGTATACTGAAATGTTGAAAATTGATAAACATTTCTTGACAAAAAAATTGTACCTCAATTTAAACTGTAGTAGCAGAACTTCGTATTTCGTATCTGGGTCTTCACTTCAACAATACTGCATTGCGGCTACAATAATTGAATCATCTACTTTCAGGTTTAAATATAAGACACATTTGTTTGAGGAGAAACCTTCAGATTTGCACACAAAAAATTGTTTTTGCTGCATAGAAAAATATTCCCTATACTTCCTCGGAGTTTGTTTTTGCCTTGGCTCAAATCGTCGATCGTAATCAAAATATTTCAAACTCAAATCTGTGACATATTTGAAATTAAAATTAAAATTGGTAAATTCAAATCGAAATAAATTTAGGTAGGTACGTCAAGTCATAAAGCAGTTTTGTTTAAAAATATTCATAAATATCAAATATACAAATCAAGTTGTATGCAACAAGGCCATATATTTTTACCCACTTCAAAAAAAAAAGGTTTATCGTCTCATCAGCAATTGAAAACCAGACCAAGTGTCAAAACTGTCACACGACAAAACCTCCGATCCAGCTAACACGGTAACTAGGTTTGGATGGTTTTGTGAATTGACATTGTGAATTGACTTGATAATTAGTCAAATCACTTTTACCAGCTGCACATACTATGGTAATTACTTATAATTGGTCTGGGTCACTGATAACCAAAAAATATTTAACTACCTCCGTTGTGGCTAAAATTAGCTAACGAAGCAACCAAGCAACGTTTTAATTAAGTTGAATTTTTATTGACCTAGGTGAACCATAAACTCAATGTATTTCGGCTGAAATCAAAAATTAAAAGTTAGAATTAGCCAACAAGCCAATAAATGATTGAATTAACTCCTTTTTGAGTTTCCTAGATAGCTATCCCCTTGCAACCTCTATATCAATTTGACAAAACTTGTTTTGTTAGGACATAATTTTAAGAGTTAAAATCAGTTAGTGAAGCGGTGCTCCCTGGTGACGTGATATATCAGAAAATATGATTCTCCGAACTAAAAGTAATAAATGTATCAATTTATACATATTGGTTACCCCAAACACCTGAATTTATGATATAATTATAATACAAAAAATGTGTAGGCATAAATTATACCCCTAAAAATATTCCGAGATTATATTTTATTCCGATTTTTTTTTCATATTAATATTTTTAATTCCAATATTAAGTTGAGATTGGGCAACAAAGCATAGCAATATTGTTCAGAGCAGTGTCGTCTTCTGTAAATTCAAACAAAAATCAAGCTTTACAAATTGAGTTAAATAATTCGATATTATAAATTTTAATGAAATTTTCTTTTTTAAGAAGTGAATTTTGTTCAAAATCTTACTTATAGGCGATTGGTCTGGCTCAATTTGTGTCCTTAATCCACATGCTGCAAAATTGTCTCTACAAGTGAATATATTTCTCCAAGAACCAAATTTAAGACCATCGCCTTCTATAGATGAACCACCAGCGCAGAGGATACGAATGTTGTTGGTTGCAGTGTCGTCAGTTTGTCCACTACTTTCAACACGGAGTTGAAATCCTTTAACTGTCTCATCATTTGGACACTTGTATGTTTTTCCCCAATCACCCCAACCTCCTTCAAGACTTGTAATACTCACTTCTGAGTTTGAGCAGAATAGGCGTAAACCATTCATTGCAGTGTCATCAGCGAATGGACTTTGAAATTTTTCTGTTTTCACTTGAAACCCATTTGCAAAAGTACCTTCTGGACAACGATCAAATCCACTTGCCCATTTGCCCTCATTCGTAGCGTTGTCAGATTGGATGATGTAAGAACCATCTGCGGTAAATGAAAAAAGTATTTTTTTTTCCATACAGTTCGTACAGTTTAAGCAAAATTTAAATGACAATCTTGAGGTAAAAGTACAAGAAAGTAAAGCAAACGTTACTATTTTAACTCATTGTTAGTAGAAGTTAGCAAAAAAGTTTACACGCGGAGTGACAGCGAATGTGTTAGAAGAATGAAGAAACGTGTAAGAATCTTGTGTCTACGTTGGACCAAGTTACAAATAAGAATACTAACAAACAAATATCTAATGTCAAAAACTTAAACAAACCACATCTAAAGATAATATATATTCTACAGAGGGTAAAATTTAAGTATTTTTACCATGAGGTGGTGGGGGTGGCTGAGGAGGGCATTTAGCCTCCTTTATACTTCCATAGTTTTTCAATTCTTCGGATAGCTTATCCCCTATACTCGATTTCCCACTTTTTCTAATGCACGAAACTAGAAATAAATATATCATATTAATAATTTTGTCATATTGATAATGTAACGTAATGATAATTAATAGTAAAAAGTATCTGTTAAAATTTGAATGTTTGACAATATCTATTTTTCTAGAGTTGTTAACATGGATATTTCCTACAGTTATTATGCTGGTTTTAAACATGATTTAATCTTAAGTCCAAATCAAATGAAGTATAGTTTTAATTAATTGAGATCAAATTCTTTTTCTTATGCAAAGTATTGTGCTTAATGTTGAAATTTCATTCTATCAAATTATTTAAAATTTCTTTAATATTTAAATGTTTGTATTCAATACCAAAAGTATTGAAATATTATTGCAAAAATTAGTAAGGAACGTAAATTTCGTTATTTATTGGCGTCGTTAATTCATTCTAGTATCAAGTCCATTCTGTCACAAATATATCCTTATTAACATGAAATATCAAGTGTCACCAACAATAGATATCATATCTAACTTAATTGAACTTATCTTGTTCCAAGAATTTTTCCGATTTTATTGAATTCATGCAGTGCTGAGCAAATTTATAAAAATAAATGCAAGAATTAATTACAATTAATTAATGCAAAATTAATTAATAAAATTAATGCGAGAATTACAATTAACTGCGTGGACAAAGTCGCTAGCCAAAATCCTGTATTACTTTATGTATATAATTATCACCCACTTATTCTGTAGTAGAGAAACAAAAATTTTATTTTTGCTTCAAATGGCATTTTTTTACATTATTGAAATATAGTCGGAATTTTTTAATCAGATATCTAGGAGCTAAGGATTAAAAATCAACTTTTTCCATTTAAAATCCGAAACTTTTATTTCTTACACCAGAACGTCTCAGAAATAAGTTTGAAAATTTCGATTTTGATTAAAGTCACTTATTTTAAAAAACGGCTCTCTCAAAGATTCAATGTCTTTTGAAGCGTCAATCGGAGAAGAAAATATTACTGCAAAATTTGGACATACGCTATATAAAAACAGCATTATCTCCAGCAATGGGTGTGATCCCAAAGTAACTTCTCACTGATTTATAAATTTGTACAGCGCTTTATGTAAGAAGATTTAATTGGTCAATATTTGAACATCGATATTTCAGTTTCAGATGTTGAAATAGTGACATTATAGAAAGTAATCAATATTGCCTCAAAAGTTTCTGGTGTTACTTATATTTATAGTTTTTACTTACGATCGCCATCCAGCATTGTGTTAACATTACACTCCTGAAATGAAACAAAAACAAATTTGTTAGTGGTACTACATCACTAATATTGAGTGTCGTACATGTACTGCATATGCCATAGGAAAATTGTTTCCCTAAAAATTTAACTTCCAATTAGTGGAGTAAGGAATCTGCCTACTATATACACAACAATATTTTTCAATAGTAGTGGATTAAGTCTCTAAATGACTCGCCTAATGATACAATAATCTTTTTAGTTTAATACTTACACTAAAGAGATCCTTTGCAAGTGCAAATACTTTCGCTTCTAAACTTGGTTTCATTTTGGGCCAGAGTTGGTCAAACAAATCCTTAATTCCTTCATTGAATGCTTCCCAATCGAGTGGTTCGCAATTGGCAATTGTATTTGTCGCATTGATTGCGAGTGAGTCAAATGAGAAATCGATAGATGCGGATTTTATTGCAAAGGCTCCATCGGCAATGAGTAATACTTCAAATAGCAAGTTGATTTTTGTACCTTTTAGGTCGACAGTATAGTCTCCAAATGACGTTACTTTTAAAACGTCACCTTTCACGAATAACTCAACGTCATGTTGTCCTTCCAAATGAAGGTAGTCAATATCAACGACAAACTTTACATCCGCTGGGATACCAAACGAAAAACTTAAATCGTCTTTAATCGTTGATGTTCCGGTAAGTACTGAATTGCTGGAAATTGGTAAATTTTCAAATCATAAAAATGGTGACATGCATACAAACAAAAATTTTTATAGCACTTCTGCAACAACGGAGTTGTCTGTATATAGTATTTAGGTTAGTAAGAAATTCTTAATTTTTACCAATGTGTAATATATCCAGCTAAGTCTCCACCGGGAAACGTGATGTATGTGTTAGCGACTTCAAATGGGTCAGGAATTTTTGGCAAAACTGGACCTAGTAAGTTAGTTGATTGACTTTTTCGTACCAAACCATGTATCAAACCCAATGCTACAATATTTTCAAGTTTGTCGGCAATATCTATGAAAGAAATTACGGAAAAGGATTACGTCTTTACACATATGTGCAACATGTAAGCTACATGTTATTACAAGTTTATTGACCTTTGAACTACATGGGGTTGATACTGCAACTACATACTTATTAATCAGTTGTATAGAGTCTTATGTTCAAATATTTTAATATTTTATTTGTACACAACAATTTATATAAAGATTCTAAATATTTTATTAAAAAGTTAAGATACATTCTTGCTTGATTACCTATATGTTCGTGAAGAATACTACCTTGATTTCCAACACTTGCACCTGCCGATAGGGCTACCACAAATGCAACCAATACGAAGACAATCTGCATCATTTTGCCAATGTTCTTCAAGTGTATTCCAAGGATGATGTTGAAAAAATAGTGTTAATTGGCACAATATCTAATTACTTTTATTATTTTTGCGACAAATTCAGCTCCAGTTGCAACTAAATAACTTAATCAGCAATATAACAATGGTCCATAATCTTGATTACTGACAGGTGACACTGAAAAATTGGAAGTGATGTTATCTTCATCTTGTTATGTACAGACGGGCTAGAAATAATTGGCAAATTGAAGTGGATAAGGATGGTTTATAGCGTCCTTTTCTTCTTCAAGGTCAGATCCTCTACTTGGTTACCGTGAAGTGGAATAGTTAGAATAATAAGTTAGAGTTTTATTTTCCCAACATATTCTGGACCCTCTGTATAATTTCACATGACATGAGGATTTCAACATTCGTAAATGGGGAATTTTATTTACCGTTCAAAACATCTGTTCACCTTAGTATGTGTCCGATAACAAATTAGTGCAATCTAGTTATAAATCAAAGAAATATTAAAACTCCTTGATACGTTAGAAAAATTGGGTTATGTTATACCTTACAGAGCAAACAACAAAAAATCTAACTCTTATAACCACCTTAATTATAGCAGTTGGCGCGATACAACAAAAATGTGACCGAGAAAATTATCTTTATTTGTACACAACAACCAGCAAGAAAATGAAACCATTTGCATGTGATAGAATTTAGATGGAAATTCAACAGACCAATCATAAATTTTTTATCTAACATAATAAAATTTTCTAACCCACAGTATTAAATCACAACAATGGCTCACACTCTTCCACATGCACATCAATTAAAAGAGCCTTACACTTCTACTATATAACTGGATCAATGTCGTATCCTATGTCTTGTCTCACGGCAGTATGACTTCAAATCTCAGACTATGAGAAGAGACTTTTAACTTCCTTCCCTTTGCTGGGCAAAGCAGTGTCTTTGTAATGAATAGTGAAACAGCATTTTAACTGGAAATTTTTTCGGGGAAAATATTAACTGTTTCAGAAGACCATCTAAAAATAGTGCAACAAAGTAAAAAAAAACCAAGGATTTGCCATCACTCAAACAAAAATTATGATTTTTTTTAATTGAAATTCTTGGATGTTATTTTGAGACGATGTGCTAAGAGATGGGTGTTTCAAAAGAACATATAAAAATTTCAATTTTCAAAAACCCATAACTCCCGACATATTGATAGTACAAACTTAATTTTTTAAACTTCGTATCCTACTTTTCAATTATGTTTCTGAAACAATAGTGTTTCTCCAGAAAAAAAAACTATCAAATTTCCCTGCAAGAAAAATTACATGCTCTCTCCAGCAAAAGGGCATGGGCCAATAGTCTCTTCCTTATGAAACATAATTTATGTTTAAACTGTATTGCACTTCTCTCGAAGTTGACAAAATTTACAAGCACCTTTACTTTCCCTCCTTTCCTGTCCGCATGTTAGGAGCGGTTATATCAGGTGAAAGAACACATCAGCTTTTACCTTGTTCCTATCGTTTACCGAAACGTTTTCTGGAGTGTTAGGTACTAAATCTTTTCCATTCTGTTTCCACAAAGTCGAATTTGTGTGCTGTTAAGAGAAGTACAATATGTTCCAAAGACTGTGTGAAACCTCCGACAAGCTAACATTTATGCTTCCCATCAGGCATGTCAATGTCAATGTGTATATGTCCAAAGTAACTGATTTTCTTTGAAACACTCTACTGCAGACACAGGTAACCAAACAGACTGTGCTGTAGCAACGCATAGAAGACTTCGTGAAATTTCTTGTGTTCCTCCCACTTTACAGTCTTGTTCACAGGTATCAGTTGCCTTATAAAACCTGATATGATTTAATTTCCACGTGGTAAAGTTTTCTTCATTGATTCCCTAATTCAAATTTTTATTTAGACCTAATCAGTATGACACAATTAAATTATTGATGCAAATCCAGCAAATCAATCCCAACGCATATGGCTAAAAAAAATTAAAGAAATAAAAACTTTTTCAAAACTGGTATTTATATTGGACTTCAAAATTTCAAAATGCCAAATAGTAACATAGATGTCAATTTATCTACACGTTTATTTTCTCCAGTTTTTTTCTTCTTATTTTGAAATGAGTATAATATGCTTGAGTAATGAACCACATCTAGGTGCGACCCAGAATGTATTCCAAAAGTAAAAATATTTTTTACTCCGTAATAAATAATAATGCTCATTTGCGTATGCTGAGACAAAGTTAATTGCCAGAGTCGTGACTGATTCCCAACCGCAAATGAGTCAGTGTCATCAAATGACTCTCGACTCCAAAATACCTGAAGAGCCATATAGTTATGAGGGTCAGAGTTGTTGTTATGACTCTTGAATCAGAGTCATAGAGGACATTAGCCATTGTTCCGAACAATCTTTGGTGTTGTCCAACATGTACAAATGAGTATTACCGGACTTATTTCCCTAACTTTACTCATCGAATTTTACTGGTACATTTAACGCATGTTTCTGTGAAGACCTAGTACAATCTTTGTAATTTGAATCAAATAAGCGGTTAGATTTAACAAAAAGCATAAAAGTAATCGAAACTAATGAAACTATGAACTAGTATCCAGTTTCCATAATTCTTAATTTAATACTGCACGGATTCGTTATCCTATATTATAATTTGTAAATAAAGAGAAGGGTTTTTTATTACTAATGGATCTTATAAACAGCAAGTTGGGTCAACCAACGAGTGAGGAACACAATTATAAGGTCAAAAACATTGTCTTATATCCGTGGTTCTTACAAAGAATTATGTATTCACCAATGGTCAGTGCATTGGATCAAACTAATAAAACAAAATTGAGTCTTATAGGGCCAAATTTCCAATATATTGTACTTTTTGATTTTTGAACTGGAGTCACGAGAACCTGAGTCACTGTGAGCTTATGATCGAAAATTGCAGTGACATTTCCAGTGAAAAGTTAGTCGAGTTCCTGAAAACTCTGGTTCACTAATCGAAGTGACCCAAGATCACAAATAAGACCATGTGACTAATGTACTTTCACATTCAAATTTAATTTTGAAGTTGATCTAAAGTGAACAAAACGTGAGTTGTTGTTATTGTATAGTTATTCTTAGGAAACACTGATACTGAAACTAAATTGATAATTACTGTATTGCAAAATTAAAATTACGATACGTCAAACAAGCGGTTATCTAGTACTTCCGATATTTTGTCATGTGCTCAGAACAACACATCAAATTCAAATTTCAAACTATTATTGACATTGAAAGTGCGATGAAACTTACAGTTCATTTCATGTCACGAATTTTAGTTGAATAACCATAGTAGCAACAAAAAAAATTTTTTTTTTTTTTTTTTTTTTTGAAAAAATGTGTTTTTTTTTTTTGCTTTTTTGCATAGAAATCCATGTCAGGACATTCTGAATCGATTCTGAAATTTTTTTGAAAAAATTTCCTAAGTACAAAATTTGAAAATTTTTTCCTAAGTCCCAAATTTTGATTTTGGGTTCTACTATAACTTAAAAAAATTCTTTTACAAAAGTTGCTCAGAATGAAAATTTTACTAGATAGCATTCTGTAAACAGAAAACTTAGCATTACTATTCAGTGATATAAATTGTCTATTTTTCAAAAATGAAATATGATTGAGTCAAGTCCTCATTCATTGGATTTAGGAAAATTTTCAGGAAGACAGGTACTCGACCTGAGCTTTTACGAATCTACTTCTTTTTAGATGTCAAATGATGACTCCAATTAAATCTCAGCTTAATATTTTATAGAAATAAAGGTTTAAGTTGATTTTTCAAATTGTCTTGCTGTATGTATTTATTAAAGTACAACGCGTTTCGGTAGACACCTTCATCAGGTACTAAAAATAATCATAAGAAAATCATGATTATAACTTTTTTTATATCTATCATAATCAGATAATCGTCATATGTGATTAATCATAGTAACAGTAGTAGTAATTAAGCGTACACATTAATAGTATTGATAAGTAAATATAATTAGAGAATAGAAGTGAGTGAATAGAAATAAGCGAATAGAAATAATAATAATAATAATAGAAAAATTATAGAAAAATTAAGAATAAAAAATTTACAATTTACCAGTTAACAGATAAATCAGTTAACATATAAATCACCATTAAACACAAATTATTACTTTAGAGTTTTAGTAATTTTAGTAATGCAGAATTTATTACCTTAGAGTATTAATAATACAGATCAGCGTCTGGAACAGAGTTTTTTCCTTCTCTCTCAGTTGTATAAGCTAATGGTTAACTTATTTTGAAATTCAATAAGTATTCTTATAATAAGTATAAGTATTCAATAAGTATAATTAAGACTTTAACTTTTGACAAAAGAGGAACTAGAGTTAACAACATTATATTATAAACAAATCTGAAGTGTAGTAATTGTTAAACTGTTCTGAATACTTATTGAATTTCAAAATAAGTTAGCCACTAGCTTATACAACTGAGAAGGAAGGAAAAAACTCTTTTCTAGACGCTATGATCTGTATTATTAATACTATAAGTACCTGATGAAGGTGTCTACCGAAACGCGTTGTACTTTAATAAATACATACAGCAAGACAATTTGAAAAATCAACTTAAACCTTTATTTCTATAAAATATTAAGCTGAGATTTAATTGGAGTCATCATTTGACATCTAAAAAGAAGTAGATTCGTAGAAGCTCAGGTCGAGTACCTGTCTTCTTGAAAAAAAAAAATTAATCTTAAAAGTCATCCTTCTAGGTAGTAAGTGATTTTTATTATCTTTGTTTTTTTGTCACATTGATTCAGTAGAGGGCACAAGTCTCGCCAGCATAAGGTTTGTAACACTTTTTCTCACATACTTCCTCTCCTTGTTGACAAATAACATGTCCCGGATGGCAGCGTTCTCCTTTTTCAATTTTATAACAAATTTTACCACATGGTAACTGTCCAGAGGGACAAAGAACACCTCGTATGCATGTTGAACCCGACGATATCTCATAGCAGATACCGCTACATGCCAAGTATCCAAATGGGCAAATTGTGCTATTTTGAGCTGTTGTACCTGAAGGGAAAAATTAAAATCTTAATTAAAACAAATGATACTGCTACTAAGCGTTTAAATTTAGTCTAATCCCACAGTTTTCAATTAACTAGTTATACAGAAACTAACCCCACACTTGTCACAAGTGATGCTTCCATACATAAGCATTAAAACTTAACAAAAATTGAATCCCACTTCAACTTAGCTTTTTGTAGTGTTCCCAAAACTCCCACTTTGGCCTGATTTAGAGTCACTGTGAGTCATGACTGTGAGTCTCTCAACTTTAAAAGTCGACTGTGGGAGTCATGATTTAGACTCCTTAATTTTTGTGAATTAACTTGAATCATTTGAATGTCATCCCTATTGTCGCCAAGTTTAAATTTCCTAAGACAAATTTAATCAACGCAGAAAGAGATAATAGATTCAAATCGGTGCGGAAAATAAACTACGCTAATAACAAACGAAATAATTAAACAATTTTATCGCAACCTTTCGATCAAGAAAAAAGTCATTTTTTAAGAATTACCTTGGGGGACTTAATACTTAACAATTCAACGCAGAATTATAAATATAAAATAAGAAATATGGTGTGCAGTTGGCAAATATGAAATCAAACTCGTCATTAAGCTTCAAATAGAACAAAAGTTACGTGCTCCAACGTTACACTACAAATCTTAGACTACATTTCAAATTATGCGATTATAATTATCAGAGATGAATTACTCAAAAGTCATTTTGGAGAAAGTTAAAATATCCAATTAGTTGATATAAATTTATTTAAGAATTGATCCAAAAGTTTCGATAATCAATTTTTAAATTTTAATATACATCGATCTCAACTGATTGTGCTCCACAAGAGTACAAGCATTAAAAATTGTTCCTTATGACAGGAAACAAATAGTTCAACTATTTGGAAAATGCAACTAAATCAGATAAAATTTTCTTGTTCAAATTTCCATCTGTATTGTATGATAAAAGAGAGATAAATGTAACCCGAATACCAATTACTTTCGACAATCAATCCTTTCTCCTAGTTCAAAGTTTTCATTTATTCGTCAATCAGTCGCCTTGAAGGGAAGTCGCAACAATTCATGAAGAAATCAAATTTGAGAAACATTAATAGTTTCATTTTTGAATCACACATTCTACACTGTAAAAATCTCAATCATATGAATCAGATTGAATAATCGCCCAGCTCTTGTGAGGGAAGGATTTGCCTGTCAAAATTATAGAAATTGAGGAAAAATATAGAAATTATGTTATATTTTCGTATAAAATTTAGTTTGAAGAAAAAATGTTTTCCTCACTAAAAATTCAAGACTGGTTTTTTTTTAAATAACAGACTTTTGTAGAACCAATGAATCAAACATCAAATTTCAGTCGTCAATTATGATTCTTACCAATGTATCCGGAATCTATTCAACTTTTCTTAAATTGCCTTCCTACTACTTTGACTATGTGATTAACTACGAGAAATAATCAAGGATATTTCTTAGCTCAATAATTTTTTTTTTGCAAACAAATATTTGCAATCAAGAAGATACAATTCAAGAATCATTATTTTTCCGAAGTTATGTATTTATTTTGTAAATTGAATCTGAAATTTTTTGGTTGCTCAACAATTGAATCTGGGGCTTTCGGAATAGACTTCCAAGTTTGTATTTACAATAGTCCAAAATTTTTTTGCATTGCATACACTCTAGTTAGGATATAAATATTTTCACGAACAATTGTGAGAAGTTTTTAGCCAAAGAAGGGATTAGCCAAAGTACTGTTTTCAGCAATTGGCCAAAAATAATTTCTGCCTACACTTGGCAAACTGTAGTAGATGTAAATTGTATAACTTCCAACTGCGATATTACATATTGTTTTATAATACCGAAAAATTCAAATATATATTATAACTCACTAACAGTATTAAGAACTATGAGACCAACAAATAAGCTACCTTTTGATGCTACAAGAGAGATGAGAAAAATCAAAAAAGTCTGCATTTCAAAATGTTGGACTTCTTCAAAGTAACTAAATCAATTTTTATATAGTAAATTTTCCTCGTGGCTTTCAAATATATCCAAGTTTTTAATTTACGCATTCACCAAATTCCAAGAAATATTTATATGGCTCATGTTAAAGAATAAGTATTATTCATGCGCAACGGATTAGGTATTGACGCACAGGTGAGAATTGTCCGATCAGAGAAATCTAATACGTCTTTATTGGTTTAATTAGTGAAGATGAAAAACACAATTTCATGTCCATGCATATATTAATTCAGTTCGGAAAATAATTAAAAAATAATTTTTTTTGATTTGTTTACTTGTCTTACGAAATTTTGATTGACTATATAAAATTGACTATATAAAATTGAATCCATGTAAGATATGATTTTTCAAAATAAAAATATTAGTTAAAAGCCTTTCTTCATGAATAGTGCACTACAATATTTTCGTCTCCTGTAAATCTGAATATATCTACTGTCTGAATATATCTACATATGAAAATAGTTTAATTATACAATATTAATGTTATAATGTAGTTCTAATCAAAGATAAAAGTTGTGCTTGCAATGCCGCTATAAATGTAGTTGCTTATGCAAATAGCGAGTATAATATAAGTAGAATCTACTTAAAGATTTTTATGATACACCGATGCTATTGTGTGAAACAAAATTTCAAATAACATATTTCATTGAAATATGTTAAACACAAGCTCCAAGTTTTAGTTATGCAGCTTGATTTGATCGGTCGATGAAATTAATGATATGCGTTTAATCTCAAATAGTGCTCGGCACAACTCCGAGTTTGAACGGAGTTGGAGTTGAACAACTCTGGAGTCACAACTCCCAACTCCTTATTCCTTGGGAGTCAGCTCCGGAACTACAATTCCTTAAATTTTGGGAGTGCTCCGGAGCTGTAACTCCAACTCCGGAGTTGAATTTTTACAGTTTTTAGTTTAATAAAAACCGCTATAATTTTATAATCTGTGCTGTTATCTAGTTTCATGGTATATCAATCAATTGAATATCTACATATTAGTATTATATTTTAACTATGAATTAAATTAATTCCACACACATCAATTTGGTCTAATACTATTCCAATAGCTGGTATATTTTTCCAACCACCAAATGTACGCCACTTTTATACCCAGGAGCTGGAAAATTTATCCAACTACTAAACCGTTGTTGACAAATTGCGGTTTACTGTAGCTTGCTTACTGCCCGCCGCTAACCATGCTGCCCGCCGCTAACCATGCTGCCCGCCGCTAACCATGCTGCCCGCTTCTCTCCCTACCTCCCATCGCCCTCCCTATTGCCCACCACCCTCCCTACTGCCCACCACCTTCCCTAAAAAAATCTGTTTTTTGGATTTGTATCCGAGTTATTTGTAAATCCCAACTTTTTGTAAAAATTATCAATACTTATTCATCAAAAATTATAAATCTTTGTCAAAAAGAAAACGTACGTCGCTTTTCGTTTTCACAGAATGATTATATAATTTATATTAAATTTAATCTTCCAGTTTTGCTTCAAGTGTATTCTTAAGTTTTAGTGATTACTATCACATTTTAAGGACGCATATATAATACTTTCGATAGTTCTTTTCCGATGTTATTTTGCTAGTTTTAACGCAAAAATCAATCGCTTTGATTTTCCATAGGTTTGCGATGAGAAGCGAAAGGAATAGTTTGGATATTTTTTTGAAATTTTTTCGTCAACGCTCATATCTGGACGAGCCATGTATTTGTAACCCAATAATGCCGACCGGGAAGCATCTACAAAGTTTTTCGGATAAATATTTTTGTATAGGTGTCAGTAAATTACTATCAGTTTCTCGGTCGGAAAATCTTCTTTTGGTTGTGTTTGTGTAAAAGAAAGTATCTATAGTAATATTACTGTACAACGGTTTGCATAGCTGTTCTTCCAGATAATTCCCAAGTAAGAATGATGGGATTATTTATCTGATATGACTGAGATTTTATCATTCCAAGCATCTACGTTATATAGGACTAACCACAAATTTGTATCACAGTTTGTTGACAGTTAGACTTTCTGGTGATTTTACTGTTTCTACAATTTGTTGTATATAAAGTAACAGCAGTAACACCTACTGCCCTTTGCTTCAATTCTGTATACTTATTTTGCTCAATGGGTTAATGTAATGTGCTACTCCCTGTTCCAGTGTATTGACAGTATGAATCACCAGTGTTATTTCCAAAATCTCATCAGGGATACTGTATTGATCAAATTGCACAAAAACCAATTTGAAAGCATACAGACGAAGAGACGCAATCAGTGTCATGAGTACAGCTGTATCAAAGAGGGCAAGCGTAATTAGTAGGCAACTCGTAAAATTCCACAAGGGCTTTCGTGAGAGAACAACGATGCTTGTTCCATTCCCAAACATGCCTAGTACACACAAAATTAACAAACTTGATATGTATATGTAACATCACCACGTTAATGTTTTTTCGAAATACTTGTATTTCTATTCTCCGTTTATCATATCTGAATTTAGATTGTTTTCTTACGTTGGTACTTAAGCTTGGCTCAAAAATTTCTTTACGCCAACATTTTCAGGTTTGATGCTCCGAACACCACCCAAATAAAGATATTTGACAAACGTTTCAGAAACTCTTAGAGGAGTTCATCGTCTAAATTATTTTTCAACAAAACAGTACCAACACTTTTGAAGATAAAGGTTACTTGTTTCACAAATGCGCTGGTGGAAAGACATAGACGCAATTGCAAAGCACGAATTTTTGAAAATTAGAAAGGTGTTGCTAGATTCAACCTCAGCCCATATAAGTCTAAGGCATCAATTTTATTTCTTGATTTTTGCAAATTGATGTCAAAAATAATTTTTGGACTGGTTTCAAGGGTTTCTATATGCACTGCGTCTAGTGATTCGATTTTTGCAAGAAAATCCAAACTATTGGTGTGCCACGATGTGTTGATGAATTCATTAGTTTTGAGCACATCTGACGAAAAGTCTATCCCGGTCATATTCAGTGATGTATTCTTAAGTTTTAATTCTTTTAATCTGTTGAATTTTTTAGGTGAAGACGCCAATAAATTCAAAAGTATTTCGGCTTCTAATGATAGTACTGTAATATTATCATTCAGTAGTGCCATATCAAATATTGTTGGTGTACTATTTTCAAATACTTGTATTAGCTTAAGCCTGTTAAATTAAGATTTAAAATTTACTTTGAAATAGTAGTTAGGGAAATGTAAATTGTGGTCCTTACCATCTGACATGCACAAAGCTTCTCAATAAGTCATCCATTAAACCATTGATAAGTATTACCCGTTTAACGTAGAAGCAATAGAGCCATTCAATGCTTGTAAGTCTAGAAATGAATTTGTCGAATGAAGTTCCTTGTAAGTGAAGTATTGATGTATTTCAAATCATAGTTCCATAATAGTCATAATTTCGTGATTATAGGAAAATCTAAATCCTTTCGTCTGAGTACAAACTTTACTAACTTTGGAAACGACAGTTTCTGGTTGAAATTACCCCTCCATATGACATCTATTAATATAATCGGATGTAAATTTGTACAACCTCTTAGCACCTCCAACAATTTATTTGGCTCAAACTTCACCCTCTCTAAGATAATATGCTCTAGAATTGTTCTATTTGAGAAGATGTCTTAGGTTCCAAGAAATGTCTCATATAAATAATGTAGCGCCATTCCGTTTAAAAAGAATCTTTTTGATTTGAAAACCTGAAAGAAATAGGTGCTTTTAATAATACATTTATTTGATTATGTAATCACTACATTTCTATTAGTAATATTCTGCGAAATTCCGTATTCACTTGAGACTTAGGAAATTGTTTGAAAATATTAACTTTGGAGTACAAGATTGCACTGAAATTCCCAATGTTAATGTAGAAGGTAATGCATTAGTTTTAAAACGCATCGCAGTTTTCATAAAAGTTTTCAAAATGTTTGTAAGTATAATCTGGAACAAAGATGTTCAATAAGAACTTAGATTAAGAAGTTAATATTACTCGAAGGCTGTGTAGTTCCTCGGGTTTAAGTTGTCAAATCCTGACTAGACCTTTTGCCCACTGCTCCCTCTGTTGATAAATTTTATATTTATGTTTTGGAGACACATTATAGATCTGTTCTGGCCTCCGTACGTCGGTGTTCTAACTAAAAAACGAATTGACGAATCTAGATGCGGTCTTTGCTAGTAGATAGACACAAGCTCGAAAGCGAGACAATATCTATTAACTCTCATCCAATTATTTTTTTTATTGTGAAACTCCAATTTTGCATTATGGGAATATACGTGTTATTTAATATTTTTTCATTTATTTATTTATTTAATCCCAGAAGTACCCTACTCTAAGTGCAGGGTTTTACACTTCCGGCAATTTAATTCTAAAAAGATTATTTGTTGAGTATTATTAGTAATTAATTCGAATATTTTGAGAACAGATGAATAGATCTGACTTACTTAGACCGTTTGCTTTAGCAGTTGTGCTAGTCATGGAGTTTTGGCAAGTAAGCAGTGATCGCTGCCATTACAATCTTCTCTGCCACGTCCGTAAGATCAATAATTTACTAGAAGACACTAGATTTAGAGAACACTGTGTAAATTTTTATGGTAAGAAGTATTGCATTAAAGACCGTTAAATAAATTTTTGAAATTCTTCTTTGTTTTTTATCCGATTTAATATTAATATTCATATTAAAATTATTATAAATTAATAATAAAATAATTTCCTATTGTATTTTCTTTAAAACAATTTCTGCGATCCGGAGAGAACCGTAAACCTCTCATTTCGCCAAACTTTGTTTATCGGGACTACAAATTATGTCATCCTATCTCCGAGTGGCCTCGACTTTACTTTCGACTATGTGGGGAAAAATATCAATAATTGCTAATAATATCCACAAGGCTTTCATAAGGACAAGGCATCAATGGTCGCTAAGGCGACAAAACATTTATTTTATTTTATTTTATTTGAATAGCAAAAACAAAAATGTTTGCAGATTAAATTAAAAATTAATAACCAAAATATCAATATAGATAAACTTAAAAACTCAATTCTTCAATTTGAATGCTAATGAATCTACGGCAATAATAGTCTTAAAATAGTAATAAAAAACTACTTAATTCTAGATTAAATTTAAGTAGTAATATTTAGTAGTGAAATTAATTAATAAACATAACTAACTCGACAAGCAAGTAAATTTATGCACATCATTCGGCAAAATATATTTAATTCCAAAATATGTAGGAATGAATCTGGAGAAATACTTTTTCAAATTAGAACAAGACTAAACTAGTTGAACCGCGAAAATCTACATTTTTGTTTTTCTTAAAAGCTTCAAAAGTTATCAGCAGATTTTATTTTACTTTAGGAAGTAAATTTGCTTCTTATCTAACTTTTAGACACATTGTTTCCCAGTTTCATGACACCTCTGAATTGCCAGAAGCCAAGTTACTAAAACCATTTGAATCCCATTATTCATATCATTTATTCAAAAATGTTTGAAATGTGTAATTACAACAAAATTATTCTATTTGGTTAACTTGCTGATATTATATTTTTATGAAGTTTGATCATATATCGACTATATCTAGTGAAATTAAGGTTCTTAGAAGAAAATTCTTACCAAAATGAAGTTATACTCTATAAATTCAACCTGATATTATCGACTACGATGAGGGAAGGCGTCAGACTTTCCTCTTGCACACGTTTCTAGAGGGAAAATTGGATTTAAAAAAGCTTAAAATTATTTACTAATTTTTAATTCATATTATTCTGCTCTTCAGTTTCTCAAAGCAAATTATGAAAATATTTATAAATTTTACTGAATTTTTGCTGGATTCAATACGAATCAATTCAGATTAGAATGTTGCAACTGTGTGAATTTCTGCTGAGATCAGTGATATAGTATCAGTGAAATTTGTTATTTGTATTTCTTTGAATAATTAGAATTGGGCACCAAATAGGATGTCATATCCGTAATCATGGCAATATTTGTTATAGATTCAACTGAATCAGCGAGCATAGTAAAGCTCTGTAAAGCGTTTATAAATTGGATACCACTTCCAAATTTGAGTAAGATCAATTTTCTAATTACATTTTTTACAATAAAGTTGTTTACATTTTGTCTAACGTGTCATTTTTCAAAAATCTTAGCTTTCAAAAACCAATTAGAGTATAGCTAAACTTGTTTGAGGTATTTTTAGCAACCGTGAGTGCAATATTAATTGTGAATATTTATAAATGATCATAACATTGCTTATAATCTTAGCATGCAAAACGTTATTAAATACTTTTATATCGCACGGTGTAAGCTCGTACTAATTTCTTCCGAGTCAGATGATGCTTTTGTTTTCAGGTAGGAAGCAAAACTTTGAGACAGCATTTCTATCAGGAAGTATATCAAAGAGATACCTGTGCAATAAAGGTAGATGAGAAATACACCATCAATATTTGACAACAAATCAAGCACCCTTGGTTTCCTTGGGTCAACAACTTTTTTCGTATTAACTCTGCTTGCGATAATTTTCATTCTTGATAAAATAATTCTTTTGCGACGAAAATTTTCAGCCCAAAAACTATATATTCCAGACTCGAAAACTAATTTGAATCGTTCATTTGCAACATCAGCACCAAAATCAACGAATGACCAGTGGACATGCCTCGGAAGGACATACTCCACTGATTTTTTCAACGGATACTCCGAAAGTTGAAAACCCTTTGTGAATTCCATCGCTTCGTCTATCAGTTCCGTAGTATCAATGTATATAGAATTATTGCACTTGAGAACTTGTTGCACAAATGACGTGTTTGGATAGTCATTTGGATACCATATGTCACGTGGGAATTTCAGCATTGATAAGCCAAACTTCCGTAGGTTCTTTGGTAGCATTAATGTATGTTTCTGAACCATGGCCTCTTCGTATTCGCCTTTCCCTATTAGTATCTTCATTTCTGCTTCAAATGCACTGGGAATTAGGTTATCAAAATCGATTTTGCCATCATTGTACCACCCATACTCGATTATTGGGTGCATGGGTGCATACCAACGAATTACTTCTGTGTTCACATCTTCAAATTTTCTCATATACTTTGGCTCCTTTGGAGATGTGAGGTCAGACACAACGATTCCTTTGTAAAGGTCACACAAACATATGACCGCCAGAAGCCATGGCAAAAGGATACAACTAAAAAGGTAGACTTGTAGCATTTCAAAATACACCCTTTGGATTTATAAGCATTGGTGTAGTTTATGACATGAGACCAGTGAAATATACCACATAACAAAATAAGATTCTTAGATATATGCAACCACGTCCTCCAATCGGACAGCTTGAGTAACATAGTACAGCTTTCTGGAGAATTCAGAAGAGAATCTGTTTAGTATGGTATGATTAAATGGTACGATCAGGTATATAACGATGTTAAAAAGTAACATTAGGCGACGCTATAGGTAACCAACAGCTATAGGTAACAGCTATGGCCAATTTATTTCGGGCCGTAGAAAGTCGCTTTCTTCAAAAAAAAGATTTGAGAAATCAAATAACGCGAAATTCAATAGTTTGAGGGAATTTAGTTCGCTTGTGGTTGAAGAACAACAAGCAAAATGTGAAATTAAAAATTATTAATAACTTTATTTATTTATAATAATAATAATAATTAATAATAATATATTTTTTTATATAAGCATATTATAAATATATTATAAACATAATAAATATTATATAATATATAATATATTGTATTCAATATTGTAAATCATGTATTCAAATATATTTACGAGAATGCAGGTGCGAAGATTTCCACTTCTTACGGTTTAAAACTCTTAAAGCCCCAGGCGGTAGGATTTGAATCCAACCTCTAGAATATTTCTAGATAACATTACACCTGGGATATCAAAAAATCTGAAATTTCATGACTTTGTTAAATACCTTTTTTGATACTATAAATTGACCAAGCAAATGTCCTAAGTTTCACAGATTAGATCACAGAAAATGTAAAAGTTAGAAACCCATAAGACCGTGGGTTAGCAGATCTACTGAAAGAAGGCCCCAAGCGATAGGATTCATTTCCACCCAATTACATAATTGCCAAATGAGTACTTCATACTGTCTTCTGTCCGTTCCCGCATGCTTACCGTGATTTCCCACAGCCCTTCCATCCATTCCCTCATCCCTTCTCCGCTTTCCCACAGCCCTCCCGACTGTTCTCGCATCCCTCCAATGCCTTCCCACAACTCTTACATTCATTCCCGCATCCCTCCCTTGATTTCTCAAAGCCCTCACGTCCATTCCCACGTCCCTCCCGTGCCTTCCCACAGCCTTCTGTTAATTCCCACATCCCTCTCGTGCTTGCCCTTTGTCCTCCAGTCCATTTCCACATCCCTCTTCTGCATTCCCACACTCCTCCTTCCCATTCCCGCATTTTTCCCGTTTTATTCTACAGCCCTCCGGTCCATTCCCGCATACTTTCTGTGCTTTCCTACTACCATCCCGTCCATTCCCGCATACCTTTCCTGCTTCCTCAACGCCTTCCCATCAATTCCCGCATCCCTTCNTCCCTCCCGTGCCTTCCCACAGCCTTCTGTTAATTCCCACATCCCTCTCGTGCTTGCCCTTTGCCCTCCAGTCCATTTCCACATCCCTCTTCTGCATTCCCACACTCCTCCTTCCCATTCCCGCATTTTTCCCGTTTTATTCTACAGCCCTCCGGTCCATTCCCGCATACTTTCTGTGCTTTCCCACTACCACCCCGTCCATTCCCGCATACCTTTCCTGCTTCCTCAACGCCTTGGGTAGTTAAGGGCGTAGGGAAGTCACGTAACCCACAACATTTCCATCAATTCTCGCATCCCTACCGTGTTATATCACAGCTTTTCCGTCCATTCCTACAACCCACCGTGCTTCCCCACAACCCTAGCGTCCATTCCCACATCCCACCTACCCAATCCAGCATCCCCCCGTGCGTTCCCACAGCCCTCCCGTCCATTCCGGCATCCCTTTTTTGCTTCCCCACAGCCTTTCCATCAATTCCCACATCCCTTCAGTGTATTCCCACTACCCTACCATCCATTCCCGCATGCCTCCCGTTCTTACCCACAGTCCTCTCGTCCATTACCACATCCCTCCAGTGCATTTCCACAACCATCCCATCCATTCAGCTACACTCAAGGGCATTCCCAAAACCCACCCGTCCAGTCCCGCATCCCTTCAGTGCATTCCGGATGCCTCTCGTGCTTTCCCACAGGCCTCCCATACATTCCCGCATCCCTCCGATGCATTTCCACTGTAATCTTAATGAACGGCAACGAGGGGACTGCGGGAGGAAACGAATCCTATCGCCTGGGTCATTGGTCGGCTCAAAACGGAGGGTGGATTCAAATCCTATCGCCTGGGTTACTTTTAAACCAATTTTGCCTGGGGCTTTAAGAGTTAGCACTGTAAGTTCGGAATCCATCTATTTCTCGGTCGATTATTGATTTACTGAAGAAAATATAACTATTAACTTCGAGCAGTGTACTTTGTTTATCTGTCGTGTCTGGCATTATGCTATTTTGCTTAAATTTACTTTGCTTGAAAAGTATTTAGGTGGTCATATATTAATTTTTTAATTACTTTCATCGTTCAAAGATATTACGATGTTGCTATCTTCTGAGAAGTTTCTAACAATTTCATTCTGCTTTCTGGTTCCCAACTCTGAAAAAGTATGAGCGGAAATCCAACAAGAATTACTGGGGTTAATCCGGTGACCGAGAAACATTATCCGAACTGTATTCACAAGGCTAGTAAACAGGCGCGTGAAAAACTGACAAAAGACTATTCTTTTGTAGCCGTTTATATTGTAGAAACTGATTCGATCACAAATAATGCTGTCTATTATGTTACACAGTGATAATAACATTCTTAGTTTCCAGTACTTGACTCAAAATTCATGTTTCAAGCTTTTGGAAAAAAGATGAACATTCGGTCTGTTAGACGGAAATTGGGATGGTGGGGAAAGGGTTTGGGAAATGGTTCGGGGAATTATCAAAGGCAGGGTGTGGTCAGAGGTCAAATAATCACGGGACGTAAATGGGGAAAAATGGAATCCAAATTGACTGTCTTGGGAGAGATGTTAACGGGACGAGGGCTGGGGAGACAGTTATACTCCCTCCTGGAAATCACACATTTCCAGGAGTATGAAGAAGCTAAACTTTGTAAGGCATGGGAAATAGACTTTAGGCGCCTCAAGAGGGCGTCTGTCGTTTAGGTAGTGGAAGAGAGGGATGCAAGGGAAAGTGGAGAAAGGTCACTTTCCATCCAACAGCCCCTCATCGTATCTGGATACAAACGATGAGAATTAATATATGCTTTACTTTTCGTGATTCTAAAATACTTCATGAACTGTCTAGACAATTGACTCAAATTTGAAACTCCTTTTACAAAACGGAAAGTTAAATGCGACAAATTACTCAGAAATATTTAAATACGAATTTCTGGTTCCAACAGTTGGAAGCATTAAAAAAATTGAATATAGCGATCAATTGGAAAATATTAAAAGAGAAACCCATTTCAACGAAGTTATGTGCTTTAGGTTGGTGGATGATACGACTTCAAAAAGATTAACTAAGTTGTTTGTTTAATCAGATTATTGCAGCTGAATTTTCATCTCAAGCATGTGGTACTGGTTTTCTAGTAAACACTGTTTTCTCTCGGAGCAAATTTAATAACAATTAAAATCTCGCTTTTACTTTCTGATTTAATGCGGATTTAATGATTTAATGAATTTTATTAAAAACTTGGCTTAATTTTAAGTCAAGTAATTCGTTAAAAAGATTTATTGAAGCAATTATTTTAAAAAACCAAGAGATAGTTGAATAATTTCGTGGGAAAATGTCTTTGTCGTGGTTTTGGGCATATATATTTATATCGTGACCAGCTACAGAGCTGGGCCCCAGCGCATTCGATTCAACATCAAATTTCCAATAGGGTTCACTCATTATTTACACTTTAATTGACTTTCTATCAACTTATACCGAGATGAGTTGGAAACTTGTTACATAATTTCGTAAGAAAATGTCTTTGTCGTGGTTTTGAGCATGTATCTTTATATGGTGACCACCTAGAGAGCTGGGACCAAGCACGCTCGATTCAGTATCAAATTTCCAATAGGAATCATTTATCATTTACCAATTTATGTGACTTTCTATCAACTTATATCGAGATGAGTTGGGAACTTATTAAACTCTAAAGTTGCTTTGATTTCTCATGTTATTAATTTTTCCTTACTGTTATGTTTTCTATCGTTTCCGGATTACGGCGATTCTTATCCTTTCGTTTTGTTGGCATCCCTGACCGTTTCGTTTCCGTGTCAACCATAAAATGAAATGAAATGTTGGCATCTCTCTCTAACCATAAGTTTCATTTATTCATTCAGAAAATATTAATTCATTTAAAAATCAATGTGGTGAGCTGGTGACGTAGAAGAAATCCCGAATTACTTTTATCATTCATCTAGCTTTCCTATCATTCACAGTTTTTGTAGCAAAGTTAAAATACACGACTTTTTACTTTGCCAAACCCATAAAATACCCGGATCACTAAGAAAAGTTTTACTATCAACTACTCAACCTATGGGTCTCTTTGAGTATAGGAGCATTTGGATTTCCTTAGTCTAGTGTTGGTCTGTTTGACTTGTAAAAACGATGAAGGTTTAAATCTACGTTGTTTCAAAAACGATATTTAAAACACCAAATTTTCGACTTGTATTCAGTGGCTGAAAAAATTGTAAAACTTGAAATGAAAAAATTGAGTAAAAATTTCAGTGATAAGAAAAAGTTAAATTCGACAGTTCTAGGAAGTTTTCCTTAAGTTTTATGAATTTTAAATAAACACTCGTATTTTGATACAACCTAGACTTCAAATCTCATATTTCTTACTCAACCGTTCACCATATTTACGTTTGACTAGTAAACTCAACTTCGTCTATTGTTTGTTTTGTTTGAGTTTATTCTTTCAGTCAAAGTTTGCGAGTTTTTTCGAACGCTCTAGTTAATATATAAATTTGGCTTTGTGTAAAGTCGTGTATTTTGACTCTGAGTTAATTCGTTGAGATATTTTTAAAATTAGGCTTAAGTTTTTGTCAAGTAGGCATCATTAAGAAGTTTTAATTTAGTTTTTAGAGAACAACTTCGAAAACATTATTACTAAATATTTAACAGTAGTACTGGATATTATCCAGAGGAAGAGCGGAAACAGTAAGTTTGGGTCATATGTATTGCTATAGGTACCGTGACATTTGTACTGTCCTCCCTCCCCTCCATCGCAACCTTCTTGAATTTTCTTACTTCTTATTGCATGTAAAACAAAGATAAAAGGATAATTCTATATTAAAATTACCTTGGGTGTTAAGGGAAGCATACATTTTATCTAGTTTTGACAACTATAATTTCACGTGTAGAAATAATCGGAATTTAATAAAAGCAGTTTGAAAGGCCAACTATGAATACCATAAAAATTTATTTATGGAGCCAGAACCAGTGCATTGGGTCAAGAGCCAATTCCCAAATAGGAAAATGCCAAAACCATGCATTCTGAGCTAGTTCCCAGTTGCTGAGACCAGAGTCAGTGGCTCTGGTTTCTGCCAACTCGTTCTGACACCCATCAATTTGGTAGCCAGAGTGAATAGTTTGACACATACATCTTTAAAATTTGAGTTTTTGTAAACTGTCGAGAACGCAGTTTTCATATAAGTATACGTCTTTCAGTTTTGTCGAAATTATTTTATTAGACTCATGGAATGCCTCATGTTTCCATGATACTGCCGGTGGAAACCACAGTTTCAATATTTATGCAGATTTTCAACGGAATCTGTTTTAAAGGCATTATTTATAAACATATATATGGTTAGCTAAAGTTTAGTAACCTTTGTATACAAAATGACTTATCATTTTACTCTTACTTAAAACATTAAAAGGAAGTCACATTTAGTATAAGGGATACTTAACTTTGGCTAAACTTATAGTTGAAAAAAATTTTTGTCGCAGATTAGTGCAACTGACAGGACGAACAGGTAGAACAGCATTAGAAAAAAATAATAATTACTAATTTGTATACGGCTAGAAATACTCAGTATTAGCAGTCTAACTAGATCCAACTGAACTACTTCATATTTGTCAATTAACATTATTACTGCATATTGCGTGAATTCGATTTGATTTTGTAATGCAAATGATCTTAATACGTTGAAATCAAAACTTTCTGTTGGTATGATAATATTATATAGATGCGGATGCGGCAAAGTAAGACCTTGAGTAAATATTTGTCCTTTACTCAAATCCTGCCAATACCATCTGGTGATTTGAAGGTTCTTTCTCATTTCCAATTTCAAATCTTGACAGACCATAACAAAAGCCACTTCCAACGACCTTGTCTTTAAAGGACTTGTCTTCACGTAAGCCATTATACATTGAATAAAATTTAATCTCGGATCGATATTAACGCAATAGTTTCTAGTACCTATCATTGTTCGCATAAGTTGGTAGTTTGTAATAAGAAGTGGTACTGTTACTACACCTTCTATGCTAAACCATTCCGATAGTAATAGATGAATCCGGTATTTTTCTAGGTGAATTAGATATGGATTTATCTTGATAGCTTCTGTATTGCTGCAGGATATAATATAAAACCTCAAAACTAACAAGAAAATGACTTGCAACAGAATTAGATCCATCTTTGAAATATAACTGAATCCGCACAACGGAGTAGCTTACAAGTATATGTATTGCCAGAAAGTCGTTTTAATATTATCAATTACAATCTTTTGTAATAGGAAAAACTTTTCTCAAACTTAAATTAAATATTAAGAACGTGGTATATCCGTGTCACAAAAGGGATATAATATTCAGGATGATAAGATGAGAAATTATTACAATATTTTCATTAGATGACCTAACCTTTAGTTTTTTGTTCTCAATGCTTTTTTTGAAAGACTAATTTTCCACCTAGAAAATTTTCAGGCTTGGAAAACTTCTATACTACGTATAGAAGTATGTAATACATATTTATAATATGTAAAAAATATTTAAAATATGTAATACATCTTTATATGTAAATTAGAAATGGGTTTATGTTGATAGCTTCTGTGTTGCTGCCGGATGTAATTTAAAACCGAAAAATTGCCAGAAAATTATTTTCAACAGGTTTGGATCCATATTTCAAATGTGATTATATCAGGAAATTTTGCATAACGGAGCGTTCTACAAGTTTATCTAATGCAGTAGGTCGTTTTGTTTTATTATTAGTTAGTCTTGGCTAGAAAGAACTTATTTTTCAAACTTGAATTAAGTATTAATAGTGTGGTTTCCGTGTCGGAACAGGAATATGATATTCAGGATGGTACGGTTGGTATTCATTAAAATATTTTTACGTAACCTTGGGTCTTTTGCTCTTATCTAAATACTTTTCCTGAAACAATAATTTTCCAACTAGAAAATTTTCCGATATGGAAAACTTCTACACTAAGTATTATTTATTCCCAGCGTACTGTCGGTAGCCGAATCTGTTAATATATCTACTACAAAAACTCATATAAGACAGGTAGGAATGAGAATGATTGACTAAAACATGATACTTTCGTTCAGCCCCAGCATATGTCTCCGTTCGACTTGCGAAAAATTGGAAATGTTGTCGGACTCTTCATGAATATTTTACAGCACACTTTAGGGATTGTTACTTATGTGCCAACAAAAAGCACAACTTGATGCAGTTTCTCTGTTCATTGGTTTAAGTGATATTTTCTTACATATTTTTTTACATTTTTGAGAAAACCTTTCCCCAAAATCAAGAATTGTGTGTATGTCAAACAATTTCACTGAATACGAACTGCTCAAGTTACTGAAAATCATTTATATGAATGAGTACTTCATTTTCAGATTAAGAATTGTCTAACGGATCTTATTAGTGTGAATTTATCTTCTTATCCGAACACACTGATAATAAGAGTTCAATGTACAAAATCATGCATTCTTTCCAATCTAAATCTTAGCAAATTATAACACAACCCAAGTTGTAGAAAAAATATAAGAAATGAAAAGAATAACAGATATGTACAAGTTAAGTGGTTTTTTCTTGTATAAATCTCAATCTTCGCGTAAATTTAGAAACAACAAGCTTGTTTAACGTTTTGGTCCTTTCGAAAACAAAAAAACGTTTTGCATGAAGACGCTCTTGGACTAATCGATTATGGCAACTTAGTACTGCAAAATGGATATTTCCCACTATTCGTCAATTTTTAAAATCTCAAACTATTGTATATAATAATATTGTTAGTTTATGTTAGAAATCAAAAATTTAAGGCGGTTGGTCTATTTCGCATGTTTTTGTGGATGATAAACAGGGAAGTTTCTACTACATTGAATGAATGCTGAGTATGCATGTAGAAGTACCGCTTGGCAGAGATTTGATTTCAATATTTTATGAACCCTAGAAACCATTGGAAAATTTCCATGAAAATTGCGCGACGCTTTATGAGTGATTAGGACCGCCTTCCGACACCTATGACAAGTGATTGGCTCAAAATACTAAACAGATTAAACATAATGTAATGACACTGTATCCTCCGCCGTATCATGCGACAAAACATTTACTTTCATTTGAATATCATAAACATAATATTTGCAGATGAACATAATTTAAAATTAATAACGAAAATAGCAACATAGATCGACGTACTAAAATTCAGTTCTTCAATTTGAATGGTAATGAATCTGCAGCAAAAATAGTGTTGCAGTTGGAAACTCCTGCATCTAGTGGATCAACGTAAACTTAAAAAGAAAGTTAAAGTGGTGAACTCTGCCGGAAGCAGTTTTTTCTGAGACAGAACTTCTTCCACGAGGCAGAAACAACTACTCCGTTTTTTGTTGCATAATATAAAAAGTAAAAGGGTGAGAAATCTCTAGTTGTTTTGTAATGTCTAAAAGTAACGTACTGTCTAGTGATTTTTGTCTATTGTAGTTGATTATGATTTTGTGTCTACTAATCAATATCACGATTAGGTTTAGTTGTGGTGGAGCAAGTGGCTTACTTTAATATCTTCCGAGTTAAACTCATTCCGAAGTAAAGGTGGAAGGTTAAGTTTTGGTTGTAAGGTTTAATTTGAATGGGCAATTGCAAAAGTCATAAAATAAATGTTTATGTTCTAATGTGCATTGTCTTATTTCAAGGTTAACCAAGTGGGTTTAGCATCAACATATAGACTACCATAGGATGATAATTGAAACTTGATTAGAACTGTAAAAATTAACGTCAATTTCCAATTTCAGTCATTTGACGGAGCTATCCGCCTTAACAAATAGTTTTACTAAAATATTGAAAAACTCTATGTAGTCTAAAATTAAGTAGTTAATTTTTTCGAAACATATACATAACAAATTTGACGACTAAGTAAAATTATGCACATCGTTCGGAATGAATTGTACAATTGAAAAGTAAGCACGAACGGATCTGAAGAAATACTACAAAAGACAACTGAACTAACAAAACAGCATAAATCCACATGTTTCGTTTTGATAACAGGGTCAAACGTTCTTATTAGATTTTAAATTATTTTAGAAAGGAATTTGTTTCTTTTCAATTTTCTAAATAAGCTTTTTTTTTCAATTTCATAACATTTCTGAATAACTATAAGCAAAGTTACCATGACCTTTTGAATCCCATGATGAATATCATTTATTGAAAAATATTTCAAATGTAGTGGCTAAAGTGGTTAGCCGGCTGATATTATATTTTTGTAAGGCGTGATCAATCATCGGCTATTAGTAAAATCAAGGTTGCTAGAAGAAAGTCCTTACATAGCTAAAGTAAACAGTTTATCAAAGTTTATTTTGAAAAATATTTGTATATTTTAGGGAATTTTACCTGGATTGTATACGAATCAAGTTTACTTAGAATGTGCAACTGGATGCATATAAAGTGAATTTTTGCTGAGATCAATAGTGATTTTGTATTAATGAAATTTGAAACTTCTTTGTAGCATTCTTATTATGCTCCTAAATCGATTGTCACATCTGTAATCATGACAAGGTTTGCTATAATTGGACATCACTTAACTGAATCCATGAGAAGTGTCAAACCTCTTCCAAAATGGATAACATCTCTAAACTTTACTGAATGATCAAATTACGAATTACGTTCTTAACAATAAAAAGTATTGTTTAATTTGTTATTTTTCACAATCCAAGTTTTCAAAAATGAACTAGAGTATAGCTGTGATAGTTTGTGCTATCGTGAGAGGCAGAATTTGTTGTACACTTTTTTGTTTGTGATATTCTCAATTTCCTCGCCTTTTGCCCTCCAAATTCGAAATGTGAAAGACGCGCTTATATTTCTTGCCAACCACGTTGGATGAGCAAGCACAGCTGGACATGACAATTTTCATTAGAAACCGGCAAAAATAATTTACAGACTTAATTCCGGAGATTTAGGTTAAAGTTTTTTGAAAATTTAAACCTAAATTTAGTAATAGTACAGAATTGATCTGTACTATTCAACATTTGTAAATATTCAACATCAATATTTATAGTATATGCAGCCAAGTGTATATAAGAAATAAAAAAAAGTCAGTAGAATACAGATATACAGTACAGACATACAGTATGATTCGCTCGCCGTTGACACATTTAAATTTTAACAGTACAAAACGTATTCCCCATTGTGGTAAACTACATTTTGCATGAAAACCACCATGCGAATTGTGCTTCTTGGACGCGCCTCCAAGAAGTATGCCAAAATCACTGCGTCTCGACGCAGAGCGGATTCAACTTCTTCAATAAAAAGTATGCGTTCAATGGAGCGAAACATATTTTTGAAATCTTGATATCAAATTTTGACACGTCCCATTACCTAAAAGACTGTGTGGAGTAAGAAAATATAATTTAAAAATTTCAGATTGATTGTCTTAAGCGTCTTCAAGCGTCTTAAGTTGTAAAAATGGGTTTCAAAAACTCTCGTTAACTTTTTCATTTATTGACCGATTTCGATGAAATTTTGTATCAGTATACCTAATCGCATTCCCCAGGTGACATATTTTTTAGTTTTTCAAAATTTTGATTTTTTGAATTTTTCTTTAATTTTGAAAAGAGGATTTTTCAATAAAATTTTTTTTGATCATGTTAGGTATTGTTCAACTCCTACTACTCACAGGTTTTTTCCCTATAATTTTTGGCCAAAAGTCCAAACGCTGCGAATTAGCTTCGTGTTGGCCTAATCCACTTTTGTACACGTAATTTTGAATTAAAAACGTTATCGTAAGCGAAAAAAATTTGAATTACCCACGGTTTAGAATTGATGAAGGTTATGTAATTTTATGCATCCGTCTGTAAACCTTTTTCTTCACAACGTTTCTTTCTCCTACTGACGATTTTACTTAAGAACGTTATTGCATATAGTCTGATATAACTTAAATGATGTTAAGCAGATTTCTAGAAATATTTAATAAAAGTTGAATATGCATGTATAAATTTGAAATTATCTACGCTTTGTTTTCACAACTTACAGTAAATATGGAATAAAGAGCTAACACACATGGGTGTTTGAGGTTCGGTGAACCTTGAGGTTCGGAAAAATTTCATCGAACCCTGAACCGAACCGAACATTATTCGATAGAGGTTCGGCTCGGGTTCTATATTTTTTAATTAGTTACGGGTTCGGCTTGGTTCGACAGGATCCAGATTCGGTTCGGGTTCGGTGCGGCCTTAAATTTTTAAATTTAGAAATCGGTTCGGTTCGGTTCGTAGCTGAACCTGGTTCGGTTCGGTTTGTAAAGTTCGACGAACCTGAATGTTTGGATATTAAATGGGGCAAGGTTCGGGATGGGTTCAGTGCGGATTCTGCTCGAGAGAGTAAAATATTAAAGTAGAGTCGGGTTCGGTTCTGTTCGACAGGGTCGAGATTCGGAGCGAGTTCGTTGCGCTAAAGTAAAATTTTAAATTGGTTCGGGTTCGGCTCGGTCCGATATAGTCGAGGTTCGATCCGAGTACGGTGCGGCAAAATTTTTGTGGACTAGATTCGGGTTAGGAAGGTTCGGCAAACCTCAAAAGCCCATGAGTGAGCTAAAGTAAAATTCTAAAGCTGCCTTTCATAGACCGTCTTTACAAATGATACACTAAAAATTCCTTTTTTATAATTTCAGTTGTTTATTTTCGACAAATAAATACCAGAGAAATGAGTAACCATTGGTAAAAATATACCATTCATAAAGAAAAAATAAGAATTCATTGATTCTGTAATTTTTATACTTCGTAAATTATTGAATTTAAACGGTATAAGAATACCCACAACTAATTGCAAGAGAATAATATTATGCGTAATACTATTCATTATTATAAATCGACTAAACACAATGTATCGAAAAAGAGCAACGCGGTTTTCATTAAGTGCGCCTCTTCGAAAGGTCATAACTCCTTACGGTTTTGACATGGGCAGCTCGTGGCAGCTGTAAACACAGATCATGGTGTGCACATAATTGTGTAATATTCAATTACTGTCTTTGAGCCTGGGGTTTTGTGGGGTTTTAAATGAAAAATCAACTAATGTACTTCCATGTTAAATCTTAACTTGGAAGGGCCGTCGCTACTGGAAACTTCAACCAAACCTCACCAAATTTTATGAGTAATTTCTATTAGCCCTACTTAATAATTTACAGTTTCAAAGCTGGAATTGATATAGATGAAAAATGACACTTTTGGCCAAAAATTATAGAAAAAAACCTGTGCTAACATAGGAATAAAAATATAATTTTTTTTTTCAAAAATTAATATTTTTTATGGTTTATCATCACGTTAGTCTGAGATTCTTGGCATCCTTTGCGCCATCTGCTCTGTGATACACCAATTGAGCCAAAAATTTGCATTTGAATTTTTAAAACTAATACCAAGGTGCCATATTTTTTAGTTTTGAAATGTTGCCTCTTTCTATTTTTTTTAAATAAAATAAAAATTTTTTTTGTCATATGAACACTTGGACCATGTAGGGTCTTATTTGACACTTAATGCTTTTATAAGTAATAACTGAACGCAACAAATAACATTTTGACGAACCATCAAACTTATTTTTATAAAAAAAATTGTTTTTTTTTCTTCTAACCATTGGTATTACGTTACTTTGAGTTCTTATATGGAAAAAAATTTTTTTTGAAATTTATTAAAAATCGAAAACGCAAAATTTTGAAAAACTAAAAAATATGACACCTTGGTATTAATTTTAACTATTTAAATACAAATTTTTGTCTCAATTGGTCCATCATAAAGCAAATGGCACAGAGTAAAGCGAAGAGTCTCAGACTAACAAGATGACAAAGCATAGAAAGAAATTTTTTTTTGTATTTTTTTTTTAAATATTTTTATTTTAGCTCTAAAAATAGTTTGATGCGTACAGTGCTGCTCCCAAGAGTAGAAGGAGTTGAACAATACCCAACACGATCAAAATGTTTTTTTACATACTCTTTTTCAAAATTTAATAAAAATTGAAATAAATAAAAATTTTGAAAAACTTAAAAATATATGGCAGCTTGGAATTTGTTTTAACAATTCAAATACAACTTTTTGGCTGAATTGGTCTATCACAGAGTAAATTGCACAGAGTAATGCGAAGAATCTCAGAAACAGAACGTTATAATAAAGCAAAAAATGAATACCGGCTAATACTTTTTCCATTATTGTGATAAAAGTTTGACGCCCGCGGCAGTGCTAGCCGGCTCGCAAGCGAAGCGAGCGCCGGCTAGTTTGTTTATTAATACAAATCAAATCTAGGTATAGGTACGAACTAAGACCTCTACTTGGTGAATCACGGTTTTTGACTCAACGCAGAGTACTACTTATTAATATGGCAGTAACTCTAGTGTCTTCTAGTAAATTATTGATCTGACGAACGTGGCAGAGAAGATTGTAATGGCAACGATCACTGCTTGCTTGCCAAAACTCCATGTCTAGCACAACTGCTAAAGTAAACGATCTAAGTAAGTCAGATCTATTCATCTGTTCTCAAAATATTCGAATTATTACTAATAAATAATAATCAACAAATAATCTTTTTAGAATTAAATTGCCGGAAATGTAAAACCCTGCACTTAGAGTAGGGTACTTCTGGGAATAAATAAATAAATAAATGAATAAATATTAAATAACGCGTATATTCACATAATGCAAAATTGGAGTTTCACAATAAAAATAAAATAATTGGATGAGAGTTAATAGATATTGTCTCGCTTTCGAGCTTGTGTCTATCTACTAGCAAAGACCGCATCTAGATTCGTCAATTCGTTTTTTAGTTAGAACACCGACGTACGGAGGCCAGAACAGATCTATAATGTGTCTGCAAAACATAAATATAAAATTTATCAACAGAGGGAGCAGTGGGCAAAAGCTGTAGTCAGGATTTGACAATTTAAACCCGAGAAACTACACAGCCTTCGAGTAATATTAATTTCTTCATCTAAGTTCTTAATGAACGGCTTTGTTCCAGATGATCCTTACAAACATTTTGAAAACTTTTATGAAAACTGCGTTGCGTTTTAAGAGTTATCAGTATGGCTTTCCGACACATATTGTAAGTGATTCACTTAAAATACTAAACAGATTGAACAAATCATGTAGACAATGCATCAATGGTAGCTAAGGCGACAAAACATTTATTTTATTTGAATAGCATAAACAAAAATTTATTCAGATTAAATTAAAATTTAATAAACAAAATATCAATATAAATAAACTTAAAAATCCAATTCTTCAATTTCAATGCTTATGAATCTACGGCAAAAATGGTCTTAAAATAGTAATAATAAAAAACTACTTAATTTTAGAATAAATTTAAGTAGTTGTAATTTAAGTAGTAATATTTAGTAGTGAAATTAAGCAATAAACATAACTAACTCGACAAGCAAGTAAATTTGTGCACATCATTCGGCAAAAGATATTTAATTCGAAAATATGTAGAAATGAATCTGGAGAAATATTTTTTCAAATTAGAACAAGACTAAACTAGTTGAACCGCGAAAATCTACATTTTTGTTTTTGTTAAAAGCTTCAAAAGTTCTCAGCAGATTTTATTTTATTTTAAGGAGTAAATTTACTTCTTCTCGAACTTTTAGACACATTGTTTCCCAGTTTCATGACACCTCTGAATTGCCAGAAGCCAAGTTACAAAAACCATTTGAATCCCATTATGCATATCATTTATTCAAAAATGTTTCAAATGTGTAATAACTACGAAATGAGGCTATTTGGTTAACTTGCTTATATTATATTTTTATGAAGTTTGATCATATATCGATTAAATCTAGTGTAATTAAGGTTCTTAGAGAAAAATTCTTACCAAAATGAAGCTATACTCTGTAGGTATAATTCAACCTGATATTATTGACTACGATGAAGAAACACGTCAGACTTTCCTCTTGCACATGTTACGAGAGGGAGAATTGGATTTAAAAAAGCTTAAAATTATTTACTAATTTTTATTCCATATTATTGTGCTCTTCAGTTTCTCAAAGTAAATTTTGAAAATATTTGTAAATTTTACTGAATTTTTGCTGGATTCCATACGAATCAAGTCTACTTAGAATGTTGCAACTGTGTGAATTTCTGCTGAGATCAGTCATTCAGCATCAGTGAAATTTGCTATTTGCATTTCTTTGAAAAATTGGAAATGGGCACCAAAATTGGATGTCATATCCGTAATCATGACAATATTTGTTATAGATTCAACTGAATCAGCGAGCATAGTAAAGCTCTGTAAAGCGTTTATAAATTGGATACCACTTCCAAATTTTAGTAAGATTAATTTTCTAATTACATTTTTACAATAAAAAGTTGTTTACATTTTGCCTAACGTTTCCTTTTTTCAAAAATCTTAGCTTTCAAAAACCAATTAGAGTATAGCTAAACTTGTTTGAGGTATTTTTAGCAACCGTGAGTGCAATATTAATTGTGAATATTCATAAATGAGCTTAACATTCTATATAATCTTAGCATGCAAAACTTTATTAATATTTTTATATCCAACGGTGTGAGCTCGCACAAATTTCTTCCGAGTCAGATGATACTTTTGTTTTCAGGTGAAAAGCAAAACTTTTAGACAGTATTTCTATTAGGAAATATATCAAAGAGATACCTGTGCAATAAAGGTAAATGCGAAATACACCATCAATATTTGAATCCAAATCAAGCACCCTTGGTTTCCTTGGGTCAACAACTTTTTTCGTATTAACTCTGCTTGCGATAATTTTCATTCTTGATAAAACAATTCTTTCGCGACGAAAATTTTCAGCCCAAAAACTATATATTCCAGACTCGAAAACTAATTTGAATCGTTCATTTGCAACATCAGCACCAAAAGCATTGAATGACCAATGGACATGCCTCGGAAGGACATACTCCACTGATTTCTTCAACGGATACTTCGAAAGTTGAAAACCCTTTGTGAATTCCATTGCTTCGTCTATCAGTTCCGTAGTATCAATGTATACAGAATTATTGCACTTGAGAACTTGTTGCACAAATGACGTGTTTGGATAGTCATTTGGATACCATCTGTTACGTGGGAATTTCAGCAGTGATAAACCAAACTGTCGTAGTTTCTTTGGTAACATTAATGTATGTTTCTAAACCATGGCCTCTTCGTATTCGCCTTTCCCTATTAGTATCTTCATTTCTCCTTCAAATGCACTGTGAGTGAGGGTATCAAAATTAATTTTGCGGTCTTTGTACCACCCATACTCGATTATAGGGTCCATGGGTGCATACCAACGAATTACTTCTGTGTTCACATCTTCATATTTTCTCATGTACTTTGACTCTTTTGGAGACGTGAGGTCAGACACAACGATTCCTTTGTAAAGATCACACAAACATATGACTCCCAGAAGCCAAGGTAAAAAGATGCAACTAAAAAAAGTTGAATTAATAGCATTTCAAAATATACTCCTGTTTGTATTTATAACCATAGATGTATTTTGACATAAGACTAGTCAAATGTACCAGATGTATAAGATCTGTAGATACATGCAAACAAGGTCTCCAATCGCTCAGTTTGAGTAACCTAATTAGATTTTATTAATGAATCAAGCTACTGGATAGACATTATATCAACAAATTATCACAAAATTTAATGTAAAAGTAGAAGTGTATAAAATCTGTTTCCGTGGAGCTGCTTGTTGTAGCATTGCTTTNGTCACAAAATTTAATGTAAAAGTAGAAGTGTATAAAATCTGTTTCCGTGGAGCTGCTTGTTGTAGCATTGCTTTACAGCGTCGGACAATTTAAGTTTTGGCATCGGAAGTTTTTGGAAAAAAATTTATTTGCGTTGTGTGCAATTAAAGAACAGCAAAATAAACTATAGTTTATTTGGCTCCAATAACTAAAATAAAGAATAAACTTCACAAATAACGCTTGCAAATCCTCCCCCCTCCCCCCTAAAAAAATCTAACATTGCAAGGACNAAAGAATAAACTTCACAAATAACGCTTGCAAATCCTCCCCCCTCCCCCCTAAAAAAATCTAACATTGCAAGGACTAAAATTGTCTGACTATAAAGCGAATTAACATCAAATGAACCTTGAATAATACGATACTTATGTTTTCTTTGTGTGGAATGTCTAGAGAATTGTATAAGTATAGGGAANAATGAACCTTGAATAATACGATACTTATGTTTTCTTTGTGTGGAATGTCTAGAGAATTGTATAAGTATAGGGAAAGGATAACGGTGTTATGCCAATAGTGAAGATGGCGATATGAATACTAAGGACACAAATTTTAGCCTGAAGTATCCGATGGATTGGGATAACGTATATATTTTGGATTATCGTAGTAAAAATTTGAAACAACATAACAAAACTTGCTATTGAATCCCTTGCTTATGCCCGATATACACGGGGAAAGAAACTATCTGGAAAGATGGAAAGTTTCGTGAAAAGTTGAATTTTACCATGTATCCACATCAGAAACTTTTCTTAAAAANGAAAGATGGAAAGTTTCGTGAAAAGTTGAATTTTACCATGTATCCACATCAGAAACTTTTCTTAAAAACTCTTTCCAGCAAATTTTCTCTCCCTTTCCTCAAATAGGGCCGAGTTCTAATTCGAGAAAATTTTTTGAGAAATATCTGGTTTAAAATTTGTGCAGATGGATTTGTTTGGAAGTTGGGGCTAGTTGAAAATAAGAGGAGGAAAAAGTAAATAAATTCAACTCATTTTCCGCATGGATGTTGCATGGCAAGTTGAACGCGGGAATTTTCATGAAAAATATCTTGATTCAAAAATTAATAAAATAAACTTTCTTCATGTAACCAAGGAAGAAAGAAATGTTTCCTAAATAGGAAAGAAAAACTTTTAACCTCGAAAGTTTCTTCACAGTAATTTTTTTTCCCCGTGCATATCGGGCATAAAGTTAGTAAATTTGCAATGAGTTAATTTTTTTAACGGAAGGACAAGGGAAATATCTTGATGTTTCCAAATAATATTTTCGAAAATTTGATAGAAGTGAATTATATAAATGCTATTTTGTTCGGGACAGCCTCCTAGTACTTCTGTTGAAATACTCGACGTTGCGCTGGTCCAGTAAGTTTCGCCAAATCAACGTGAACAAACGCAGACTTAAATACCTACACAGAAATAACTAGAGCTACTTATAACCAAAAATAGTTATAGACAAGGAAGCCTACCTGGAAAGAAGTAAAGCTAGGCAAAGACAGCTTTTCCAAAACCTGTAGAACTCAGTGGAGCAAGCAATTACGTATAAGAAGCATATTGAGCTAAGTGGCAACGCGCAGATACCTAGAACTATACTTATCCTAGATAACTTTCAATTTCCCAGCTCGAAATAAAATATTTCAGCAAAATTCCCTGCGATTTCGTACCAAAATTTCAGTGATTTCACGAATAAGTAGTTTAATTTTACCATATAACATAGAAATAGATTGAAATGTATACTCTGGGTTTTCTATGAAGAGTCTAGTCTGCATATGTGCTCACCGTAAATTTATTTAGAGAGATTTGGACATCCAGCTTAAAACAGGAATATTAAATATGCAATTACAACAAATCTGGTATAAATGTAGTAGAAATGGGCTTAAGCAAAGTGACAGCAGATTAATTCTAAGGTTACCTTTGATAGGTTATACTAATGCGAAAATGTTACATTAGTTTACGCTAAAAATATAACTCAAACAATCTCAACGTATATACATCGAAATTAGCCCGGGTTTTAATTTGAAGTCGAAAACAGAATAAGGTAATAATTCTGGCATAATTCAAGCATTCAACAACCTGCACAGATTTGTCTTTATGGCCAGATTTTTCAACACCGCTTTTCTACAATTTACTTAGGTGAGGCTTGGGCAACAAATGTGTACACAGTTAAGTCCAACTATGACTTCACTAAACAAGTGGGAAAGATTGATCGACACAGCTATAGTATAAACACAGTATAAATAAAGCTCTAGAGCTTTATTTAAAACCACCATACAAAAGACGAATCTATAGTAAAAGAGGAGGAAGGTGATAAAGAAATTGTAAAAAAATTTGCAAAATTTGAAAAACCAAATGTTGAATGTTAATAATTTAGTACAAGTTGAAGTACTTACAAAAACCACTTAAATATTTTTGCAAATAATTTTTTGTTGTATTCAAACAAATTAAATCCATCTGAAATGAAACTTGGCAATGTGGTGGATCCAAATCCTATCGCTCGGGCTCTGATTAGGCTAAAAAACGCTGTTGGATCCAAATCCTATCGCTCGGGCTAACGTGGGACCAATCCTCTGCGGTTTGTGCCGAGTTAAGTTAGTGTCACTTTACATCAGGCCTAATATTAAAATAAGTCTCACACTAATTTGTTGGTGATAAGCTGACATTTGAACTCAGTAACCACGTCCTGTTGCTACCCATTTGCTTCTTAGACGTCGCTGTGGTCAGGTTTCTGCACTATTTCTATAAAAGCGATGATGGTTGAGAATGTAGGTCAAAATTTTTAGCCAAATCTGGCACAAGTAGAAGTTTCTATAAGCTATTTTGTTAATATTGTAATATTTCTATGCGCTCGGTTATTGGGTCAAATGTCATGAAATTCAAGTTAAATATATTTGCATCAAATCAACGTAGTCGTAATAGTCCATTCAAAATTGCAAGAAACAATATATGGATTAAAAATATATATAGGGATGGCCCGTGTGACTCTGACACAACCTGCAAATAGTAGAACAATGAATATTGGCAGGTTATTGCGAAACCGTGCTTAGATGTAACTTTTTTCAAAGTGCGCTTAAATTTTCCTAACTTAGTTTCTGATTAATGATTCATTTAATTAAATATATTAAATAATTAAAAAAAAAATTTAAGTTCAGGTGACGCAATTCCGAAAAACTAAGCCAAATTTTCATTAAATTTATTTTAATTTCTGACTTTCTCTGTCTAAATTATATCATCAGACTGAATCATTATATTATTTTATTTTCGATTTCAAATAATGGGGTGAAATGGAGTAGTAAGAGGTCATTGAACTCTGGGTATGAGCGCATAAAATAATTTTACTAAAATTTTTGCCGACATATGAGTGATGTTGTTTACTGATTTAGAAATAATTATTGTAAACAATCTTCAATTCCGAGGTGGTTTATTCTTCNCATGAGTGATGTTGTTTACTGATTTAGAAATAATTATTGTAAACAATCTTCAATTCCGAGGTGGTTTATTCTTCGTCGGACCGGAACAATTGTAGAAATGTTACTGCTGCCCTCTGATCCAGGCAAATTATCTCAATAATAAATATTGTAAAAAAAGCACATCTGCGTGTGCCTCTGATCTCAAATATTGTTCTAAACTTTTAACTCAATGTAACCAAATGGAGGCCCTGATCCTAAAACAGAAAAGGACGCCAAAACCTATTGTTATCCACATCAATTTGCCAATAATTTTTGGGCCCTCTGCAAATGTATTTGAATTGACCGTCAATAGTAGATATTAAATTAGTAATCTGCATCATTTCTGACTGATTGAGAAAGCTCAGGAACAAATTCCAAAGAATCATTTCGACATCATCTATTTGTATAAATGACAAAAAAATTGATACGATTGCAAAAATTTTGCAAGATAGAGACCAGCGCCAACAACGAACACATTCGTAATCTATATAAGTTTTCCAATCGATTAATGTACCACTTACCCAAATCTTNCAGCGCCAACAACGAACACATTCGTAATCTATATAAGTTTTCCAATCGATTAATGTACCACTTACCCAAATCTTACAGGAATAAGCAACTACTCGCGATTTACGGTAAGGGTAACTAAAATATTCGAGGCAAAGAAGACGAGATGTGAAAAAAAAATTCAAAAAGCGTTAACTACTTGTGCATTCATCGGTAACCTTGTCTAGGTGTTTTACTTTAAAATCAAAAATGATAATTCGCTACAATTTGCTGCTCAATTACACCACTAATGAGGCAAGTTAATGCGGCTCTGACGGCAACTTCTGCATTGCAGCTTCGCAGTTGCTGAGAGTGACACTAAAATAATGAAATTGACAGAACTGGCTACTTTTCATGTAAAATTATTGTAATAATGTCACGAGTGCAAACATACTCCATAAGAATTTAAATACGTTGCTAGTTCAGTTATCAGTTTCATCTCGCCCTTTAGATTTTATTCATAATTAGCTATTATGAAACAAAAATTAATTTTATTATGCGTTTTCTGTGATTGTTACTTTGAGGTTCGCCCTTATGTATGATTCTTAGTATAAACATGGGTATTTTGTGTGTGTAAAGGCATCAGNTGTTACTTTGAGGTTCGCCCTTATGTATGATTCTTAGTATAAACATGGGTATTTTGTGTGTGTAAAGGCATCAGTCGTCCGGCATCCCTCTCAGCCATGACGCGGATAGGCCAGTCTGAGCTGGAAAAGTTTTTCTTTACCAATAATTTGGTAAAGAATTGCTATTTCAGAATTAATAAATTATACAAAATTAAGGAATATCTATCTAAGAAATATAGATCAATTTTGGCTAATTCTCTTGTTATTTTCATTGTTAATTACATGACATGTTTGTGGAGTACAGCGAAGAAAAAAAATTTGTTAAAAGTGGAAAGAGTAATAAGAACAATCGGAAGATTTGTGATGTCAAAGAAACAATATGATAATATTTTTATTACAGCCTCCTTACATCAAACTTAAACATACCTTTTTACAGTTCAAAAGTGCTCTAAAAATTCATTTACTCCTACGATAAAAACCAAAACATTAGAGTTATTTTACATGTTGATTGATAAGAGTTACTCTCAAGTTAGCAGTAAATTAGCATTAAGTTAATTTTAAAGACTCAAACATAATGCCCAATTGAGGAGTTGTGTCATTTATGCATGTAAGACAATAATAAAAATATGTAGCATGACCTCCTAGCGCGCCAACAACTAGTAACCATTCTTCATTGGTGAATTCAATACAATAAATGTCGAAAGTAGGGAAGCGAAGTCTCTAGACCACAACACGAGATAGGAGTTTAAAGGGTTAGATTTTGGTCCACCATTTGAGTGAGCATTTGTTTTGACGCGACTTGAGTGATTCTTTGAGTGGAGACTTGATATTCAAGAATGAGTTTGGACATTGATGTGGCATGTGAGTTTGGAATAGAGATATATTCCAAATCCCTCGCAAACCAGTAACTTGAGTGCCTCGCTTAAATCCGATCCTAAGGCTAAAAGATAAAGTATAATTACCTGATTTGTGGAGGCGTTAAAGGGTTAAAAGTATCCAACCTAGTTAAAAGCTAGAAAGTTACAAACAAACTCAACCTCTCCTAACTTATCTCTAGTGGTCATTTTAGTATGAAATGTTCTGCGAGTCATGCATATGAAGTAACGCTATAATTTTTACTAATCATGTATAGGCCAGATTTTAAGGTAATAAGGATGCTTGAAAATAATTTTGTTTGCAATTACTTACTGCTATACATTTCAAATGCTAAAATTTTAACCTGCATTTTGCTAAATAATTTTTGTAAATTTAATTATTAGTTGATATGGTAGAGCCCAATCAATGGATTTTGCTAAATAATAGTCCTTTCGTGAACAACCTTGCTTAATGTGTTGGGCCGTGATTTTCCTAGCTAAACTTCCAGGAAATACATAGTCTTGGAATAACATTAGTTTCTCATTTATATATCCTAATATGTTTCGGTTTTTAGATTAATAATATACAATTCAAAAGCATTGGAATTTTAATTGACAGAAAGGTTACCTTTCAAATGAATCCCACAAAATATTGGGAAACTTTCAAGAAATCGTTTCATAAATTCTTATCACCGACTTCTTGCAAGCGATTTGTGAGAAATACCAAACATATTAAATCCAATCTGATAGACAACTTATCCTCGGTCGGTCAGGCAACATAACTTCCATTTTTTATATTTGCATAGCATGATTATTAAATTATTTGCATCTAGACATATTTTAAAACTAATAACAAAAATAGCAATGTAGATCGGCGTAACATTGTTGTTTGAATACTAATGTAGATATAATAAAAATAGTGGTATATTTTGCAAGATTTTATGTAACAAAAATGAAGTTCTAGAAACATATTGAACAAAACTAACTCAACAAAATTATTAAACAAGTACAATAAATAAAATTATGCACATCATTTGTTTTAAGTTAAATAATTCGAAAATATGTGCAAATCAATATGAATAAATAAATATATTAGTATTCACAAATAAAATTAGACAACTAAACTAACAGAACGATTGAAAACTATGTTTTTAATTTTGACAAAAGCTTAAAAAGTTCTTAGCAATTAGTTGAATTGCGATTTTCCATATTTCTAATTATCTATTTATGCGAACTTCTTAGTACTGAACTAGCATTAAGTATGGACTTTTGAATCCCGTGTATGGATATGATCTATTCAAAAATGCTTCAAATGTTTTATTAAGAAATGTGCTGTAGTAGTGGCTAAATTGGTTAAAGTGCCAAAGTTGTATTCTTAGGAGGGCGTGATCGTACATCTACTATTACTCGAGAAATCAAACTTACTAGGGGAAAACCTTAAATCAGGTTAAATCCTTTTCTCTTCTAAAAGGTTGGTTTGATATTTCCGAGTCAGATGTGGAAAAACACTAGAGTATCTATTTCCACTAATCACTCTAAGGAAAATTGTATACAATTAACTCAGAATTTTTTACAAATTTTTATTTCTTATTATGTCCATTGACACTTCAGATGCTAGAATTTTGCAAAAAAAAANCAGAATTTTTTACAAATTTTTATTTCTTATTATGTCCATTGACACTTCAGATGCTAGAATTTTGCAAAAAAAAATTGCGAATTCACTGAAATTTTTTTGAATTCAATACGAAAATACTTTGCAAAGAATGTCTCAATTGNAAAAAAAAATTGCGAATTCACTGAAATTTTTTTGAATTCAATACGAAAATACTTTGCAAAGAATGTCTCAATTGGATGCTTGCAAAGTGAATTTTTGCTGACACCAACAGTAATTCGACATCATTGAAATTTGCAATATTTTTTTAATATTCGAGTCGAGCACCAAAAATTGGATGTCATCATCTGTAATCATGATTTGCAATATACTTACATCATTTATATAAATCCGCGAGAAGAGGCTTCCCGAAACCTTTCCAAAGTGTACACCATTTACAAGCTTGTCTACTTTATGATTTCATTTTTATCAGTAAAAAGTTGTTTACACATGTACAGTTTGATATTTTTCAAAAATTAACAGGAGCATTTCTTATCTGTTTAATGGTAATTTTCTAGCAAATTTGGTCAAAATATTATTTTATAATTTTCGTCAATGAGCATAACAGTTCTTATGGTCTCGGCATGCCTGGTTTTCTAGAATATTTTACATCCATCGATGTGAGTTTGAACAAACAGTTTTTTCCACAAATGACACTTTCCTTTCAGCTGAAAGGTAAAACTCATAGAGCATTTCTATTAGAAAATATGTGAAAGAAGTACCTAAACAACAAAGAAAGACAAAAGTATACCATCAATATCAATGAAAAATCAAGTACCGTTGGTTTCCAAGGGTCACCAAATTTTTTCGTAATTACACTGCTTGCCAAAATCTAAGAAAAGGTCCACCTGCAAACCATTCTTCTCTATAAATTTGCAAATTCTTAGCCCCATCGGCCTATAAATAATCGAATAAAAGATAGATAAGCACAAAAAACCCCAAATTCGGGTATTTCCAATTTCGGATTTTCTGGTCAAAATTAATTATAGTTGGAACCAAATGAATGCTAGCTGAAAAGAGTCAATTGATACCACACATGACCTAAGTGATTTTTTTTTCAAAAAACTTTTTATTCAAAACGTAATTAAAATTTAATCAGCTGAAATTTTCTAAATCTAAAAAAGATCCACTTGTGGAATTCGATTGAGAATGCTCAAGCACATTTTCATCTCAATCTGTATATATTGTGACGGTTTAGCTTACCTTTTCGCTAAACCGCTCACCAGTCTATCAGTCCGTCTTCTTTCTTGAAAATTTACTCAAAAACTTTCCTATTTTCAAAGCAATTAATTAAAATATAAAAAAGAAACTTTAACTGAAACTTTAAGTTAAAAAAAAAACAAAAGAAAACTGAAAACAAAAAAAAATCTAACTTTCGAATTGGAGCTTTTCCCGCTCCAATTCCTCCCACCTATTTGGCCGACTACTGACCAACAACCGACCAAAAACTCTTACAATAAAATAAAAACTCAAAACTCAATTCAATTGCTTTATGCAATGAATTTAACTTTTATTAAAACAAAACTTTATTGTTTAAAAAAAATCTCTTCCAGCCCGGACTGATCGGCGTTCCAACCCAGTGAAGCTGGGAAGGAATACTGGATAACTGGTAACTAAACACACAAAGACACGACTTTATATACAAAAATTTTTATAAATGCGAACCACAAAGTAACCACTATACTAAGACAAAGAATAATAATAATAATAGAAATTTTCTTTTTATATAACTAATTACTACAAATATTTAACATAATGGAAAATTACCATAATACCAACTAATTTTTTGTAAGTCATAACAATATATATCAAAGTAAAACCAAATGGACCTCCTTTTTGCAACTTTGGACCTATGCCCCGAGCCCCCCTGGACCTCTTTCAAAAAATTTTCAAGAAATTTTTTTATTCCCTCAGCAACTTGCAACAATAATACAAAACGATTACTGGATTTTTTAATTTCACATTTCAAAATAATTTTTTATTTACGTATTTGAACGACATCTACTCAACATTTACTGTATTTTACTCGCATAGCATACACATTAAACAATTCGCACATAAACACAATTTGAAATTAATAACCAACATAATAACATAGATGTAAAATTTCAAGTTCTTCAATTTGACTTGAATCTACAACACAAATGGTGTCAAAAATTTCCATTGATCTAGGTCACTGGTGACTCCAAAAATCAAAATATTTCAATTTTGGCTGAAATTGAAAACTAATGTCCAGAAATAGTCAAAAAACTAATCAATGAGTGCATTAATTGATTTTGTTTGATTCGCATTGAGATAGGTCACCTGTGACCTTCCACTTCAAAATATCTTCTGTTCAGCTGAAATTGCTAACAGATAGGTAGAAATAGCTAATTAACTACTAAGTGAATGTGTAAATTCCCCGTATGAATTAGATTTCAAATAAATCAATTGACACTCATTGTTATGCAAGTGGTTACTTCTAGGCATTAGTTTTCAATTAAATTGTTTCTTCTAAGATTATTTTTCTTGGAATTAAATGTTGTTGGGATTGGTTGGTAGATTCTAAGGAGGAGGACTTCCCATACAACAACTATTAAGTAGTTAAAAATTAAGACACATTAAACACGTAAAATTATGCACATCCTTTACCCTAAGGTATTTAATTCAAACATTTGCAGGAATGAATCTGGACAAATACTTAAATATTTTTTAATAAGAACAAGTATGAATCCCCATTTTTGGTTTTGTTATAAACTTTCAAAATTTTTAGCAGATTTCATGTGATTTTGGAAAATTTTTTCTTTTCAAATTTCTAGGAATATCTTTTCATATTATTAGTAACTCAGAAACGTTCATAACATTTCTGAATTACTAGAATTACAACTACTTTTGAATCCCACTGTGAATATTATTTATTCAAAATTGCTTCAATTTCTAAGCATTTATAAATTGGTTAGTTTGCCGACAATATGTTTTTGGGAAGTCGAAATCAAACATAGACTACTACTAGTTAAATTAAGGTTGGTAGGAGAAATTTTTTACACAGCTAAAGCTATACTCCATTTGTTTAACCTGATAATATCCATATGACAAAACACATCAGACTTTCCTTTTGCACTTATTACTAGAGGGAACATCTTATTACAAATTATATCCATTGGCTCTTCAGTTTCTCTAAATTCTACAAAATATTTGTAAATTTTATTAAATTTTACCTGGGTTTAATAAGTATCAAATTTACTTAGAATGTTTCAATTAAATAAACTTCTGCTGAAATATTAAGTGATACAACATCAGTGAAATTTGCAAAATTATTTGCAAAATTCTAATTTTGCGCCAAAATTGTTCCTCATATTTGCAACCATGACAAGATTTGTTCTTCATTGACATCANCAAAATTCTAATTTTGCGCCAAAATTGTTCCTCATATTTGCAACCATGACAAGATTTGTTCTTCATTGACATCATTTAACTGAAAATGTCAGCATAATACTCTCTATAGCTTTTCCAAATTAATATCACTATTCTAATTAAATTTTTTGCAATAAAAGGTTGTTTATATTTTTTTAGTTTGTTATATTTCAAAAATTGAAATTTTCAAAAATGAACTAGAGAATACTTAATTCATTAATTGTGATTTTCATCAACGAGCATATCAGTGCTTATAATCTTGTCATGCACAACTTTATGAAATATATTTATATCCATCGGTGTGAGCTCGTACAAGTTGTTTCCGTTTCAGAATTCACTTGCCTCTTTAGGAGAAAGGTAAAGCTTATATAAAACGTTTCTATGAGGAAATATATCAAAGAGATACCTATGCAACAAAGGTAGATGAGAAATACACCACCAATATTTGACAAAAAATCAAGCACCCTTGGTTTCCTTGGGTCAACAACTTTTTTCGTATTAACTCTGCTTGCGATAATTTTCATTCTTGATAAAACAATTCTTTTGCGACGAAAATTTTCAGCCCAAAAACTATATATTCCAGACTCGAAAACTAATTTTAATCGATCATTTGCAACATCAGCACCAAAATCATCGAATGACCAATGGATATGCCTCGGAAGGACATACTCCACTGATTTTTTCAACGGATACTCTGAAAGTTGAATACCCTTTGTGAATTCCATCACTTCGTCTATCAATTCCGTAGTATCAATGTATATAGAATTATTGCACTTGAGAACTTGTTGCACAAATGAAGTGTTTGGATAATCCTTAGGATACCATATGTCACGTGGTGATTTCAGCAGTGATAAACCAAATTTTTGTAGTTTTTTTGGTAGTATTAATGTATGTTTCTGAATCATGTGCTCTTCGTATTCGCCTTTCCCTATTAGTATCTTCATTTCTCCTTCAAATGCACTAGGAATGAGCTTATCAAAATTAATTTTGCCGTCAGGGTAGAAGCCATGCTCAAGTATTGGGTGCATGGGTGCATACCAACGAATTACTTCTGTGTCCACATCTTCATATTTTCTCATGTACTTTGGCTCTTTTGGAGACGTGAGGTCAGACACAACGATTCCTTTATAAAGATGACACAAACATATGACTACCAGAAGCCATGGCAAAAGGATGCAACTAAACATGTAGATTTATAGCATTTCAAAATATACCATTAACGTAATATACCCTTTCAAAATGTACTGAAGTACAAAATAAGATCCTTATATATATGCAAACAAGTCCTCCAATCGCTCAACTTGAGTAACCTAATAAAGCTTCCTGGAGGATTGAGAAAAGCAACTGTTTAGTATGGTATGATTCAATGATGCAATCAGAGATATAGCGATGTAATAAAGTAACATTAGTCTACGATAGGTACCAACGTAGTAGTAGTAGGATATTAAATTATATTAAGGGATCAAGCTACTGCATAGAAAATACATCAACGAATTATTACTAATTTAAGTTTTTGACATGGGAGGTTTTTGGAAAAGCATTTATTTGCTTAGTGTAGAATTAAAGAAAAGCGAATTTAAATATAGTTTATTTGGCTCTGTAAAATTAATGTTACTTAGAGACTTTTTGTTGTCACTTTACATTATAGGGTTGTTAGGTTGTGAGATTTTTAAGAAGAAATTTATGAGCCTTGTGTACAATTATAGAACTATTGATTGTTGCCATAGATGAACAATGGATTAAATTTTTATTTGGCTGCGATAAATTTTTTTTTTTTTTTCAAAAAATAAACTAAATGAATTTCAGAAATAACGCTTCCAATTTCTCCCTTCCATCCCCCATAAAGAAATCTCACACCCCAAAAACTAAACTTGTCTGATCCTATAAAGCGAAGTGACTTCAAACAGTCTCCATATACTGTGTGTAGTGCGATACTTATATTATTGTAAGCTTTCTCTGAGTTGGTTATCTGGAGTTACTGTATTTACTATTGGAAAAGGCAAACAGTGTTGTCAATAGTAGAGATGGTAATCTTATACAAATAGGGTCATCTTAGCTAATTGTGAAAAGTTTAAAAAAATTGTGATAGTTTAAACTTTTCAGTGAATTTTTTTAAATCCCTACAGTGCATCTGGTTATCCTTAGTAAATTTGGAAATAAAAAAAAATTCATTAAGTTTAGTGATTAACTGTCTGATTTACTAAAAGTAAAAGAAAAAATTCGGACTTCAGAGTTCCAAAACACAATTGCAAAGTTTGATGCTACTACAACTTTTGAATTTATTGTAAATTTTTAAGCTTTTCTCAATCGATAGACTAGAAATACTAGATTGACTTTCCTATTAGAAATTTTTAATTTATCAAATTTTACATTAATTAATCGAATTTCACAATTACCACATAAAAGTCATCAAATGTGTGCCAATTGTGAAATTTTAAATCATAATGTGATTGGCATGAGTTGAACCACGTCAATTTTATACTCAAATTTTTCAAAAATTCAAGGCACCAAACATATGGTAACAGATAGTTATCAAAATAATTAAACCGTTAACTTCTGGAGTCTCCAATAAATAGCCAGAAAAGCGAATTTTGTTCTAGTTTTCATTATCAACGACAGTCTGATGTTCTCTATCACCTTACGCATAATTTGGAATACTTTTTAGAGTAATTTGGAATGACCGTAAATTAATTTTATCTAACTTTACACAATTAGCACACTTCGATTGTTAATTGTGAAAACTAGTTTTGCGAATGCAAATAAATCGCTCCAGGCTTTCTAACAGAGAGTTTAACTGAATGAAGACCATATAACAATAAAGAGTCGTATTTTGAATAAGCATGGTGAAAAAAATTTTTAGAAAAAGCTACTACTCCCATAAAATTTTTGATTCAAACTTGGTAGAGTGAAAAAAAATCACAATTAGCCCCATATGACGGTCTGTGATTGTAGCATGAAGAATCAGAAGGATTTTGAATTATATATTTTGTGGATCAATGTACTAAACTTATATCAACTCCGTCTTGGAAACCAAGCTTAAAACTAATTATTGTATATTATGTTAATGTTCCTAACGGAAGGACGCGGGAAACAACTTGATGTTTACAATGTAAATTGGACAAAACAAAATTTCCAAATGCTATTTTGTTTTCGAAAGCTTCCCAGTACTTCTGTTCAAATATGCGATGTTGGTCTGGTCCAGTAAGTTCCGTCAGATCAACGTGCAAAGAAGGAGAGTTATGTAGAACATATTAGAATATGTTGAGCTATGTAAGAAATAATTTAGAGTTGAACGAGGCTTACGTGTAAGTTCAATTGAAGACCGTAATTATATGAGTCATCCGATCCCAAAGGTGTCATGTGCGTAAGTGGTAGTACGCTGTCTAGATGTTAGAGAAAACCCATATTTTTAAAGTAAAAAGAAAAAATACGTTTCGGTATCTAGGCGTGCATGAGACCATCAATACCGGAAGTCGGAGCCGTAAGATTACTTGGGGTAAGTTGGCGGGTAGTGCCACCCTCGGGATCGGACGACTCATATAATTACAGTCTTCACTTCGACTTACAGGTAAGTCCTTTCAACTCTAAATTATATTTCGTCATCCTAACCCTCTGGTGTCACTTGCTGTAAGTGGTAGATGTTTAAAGTAGTGACGGCGTAGGTTAAAGTTAATAACCCAATAAGAAATCGTATAAAAAAGAATTGTTTTAAGGCACGGCATATCCAAAAGGCTAGCCTGTGTCACAGGTGCGCCTTTCCGATAAACAGTGCCGTTGGGTATGAAAGGTATGCCGTTTGTACGACGCTCCCCATACCATAGATACGATACGGATACGGTAGTTTGATAATTTTTCATTAAGGTACGAGATAGGGGTATGGTATGCTTCTTATATTTCAGGAAGTGCGGGGTACGGAAGGTACACCGTACTTTTACGTACGCGGTACGGGTATTATACGGCAAGAATATCTTCTTATGGTAATGGGTAGGGAATGTACGGCGTACCCAAAACACCCACCTATGCCTCAGAGTACGACTTTCTAAAATTTACTTAGGTAAAAGTTAATTTGTACCGTGTTATGTACCACTATGACTCCCGTACAGGACTGCCAGTGATTGATGGACGCAGAACTCTATTTTAAACCACCAAAAAACAGGCGAACATACAGCAAAAGTGGAGAAACACCATATATCGAGAGCTTTAAAAACTTCAGTAAAATTTGAAAAACCGATACCTGAATGCCAAGAATGTAGTACAATTTAAAGTACTTTAAAAAATACTGCTAAAGAGCTAAATGAAATAAGAAGAAAGGAATCAAACCTATTCAGCTAGGATTCACATAAAGGTAAAAGAANGGCTAAAGAGCTAAATGAAATAAGAAGAAAGGAATCAAACCTATTCAGCTAGGATTCACATAAAGGTAAAAGAAGGTGTTCCATAGGTCTAAAACATTAGTATGCGGACACGAATGTCATTTACGCTAAATCTATATGCTATGTTCAGCCACCATCCGTTGAACATCAACATCGAGTGCCTCGTAAGACAAGTACCCAACCGTAGATTTTACATGTATTAGCTAGAAACGAAATTAATCTGAGATGTTGAGCAAACTGTTTTTCTTAAATTAATTGATTTCTAAAAGCCGCAACGTTGATTCAGGAAGGCTAAAACCACCACAATTACACTTTTCTGTGTAACACATACTATTGTTTGTAAAATTATTTAAAAAAAAATCAAAATATGGCAATTAGTTTCACGATCAATGTACAAGTGTTGCTTTGCTGTCATTGCGAATCCACATAGCAATTACAATTACATTTATGCTAAACTACCATATTACGAAATCATAAAAGGGTATATTTTTAATGCTATAACCTCATAAATGTTTCACTCTGCAACCTTGAAGATAAATNACGAAATCATAAAAGGGTATATTTTTAATGCTATAACCTCATAAATGTTTCACTCTGCAACCTTGAAGATAAATGCACTGAGTTTTCTAATAGAAACGCGGGGATTACCCATCCAGTGTTACCAAATGCTATTGACTTTCGTGTAGTAATGAGCAGAAGTACAATTGTTGTAAAAACTAGAGAAAATCCAAGACAATACCAAACCATTGGTTGAAATGGTTTTATATATGCGGTGAATGAGACATATTGGTTGAAAACTGTACAGGAGACAAACGCAAAAGCATCGTTCTCAGTAACTAGTGAGTACACATTATACGAGTAATCTGTCCACATTGGGATCCTATTACAAATGCAGAGCTGCATCAACATAGTAACATTTTTTCGACGGTGGCGTTCAAGGCCGGCACTGCCCAATGTGATGTAACCCACTATGAGCGAAAACGTGACCTTTTTGGGTGGATTTATTAAAATCTCAAAAGAATCAGGAATCATTTCCAGACTTTCTTCTGCAGTGGTCGTGGCACCCTTGCAAGCCCATTGTATAGATACATTTGGATACAATTCCATGTAAAATTGTGCTCTTTTGATTTTTGTTGTATCTATTTGAGATACTGTTCTACCTGTTAGTTGTTTTCCTAAAACATTAGATTCTAATAAGCAGATAAAATTTAGTACACAAGATGCAAGAGTAAATAATGTCCGGATAAAATACATATTTCAGTGCCATTTAATAGGGCAAATCAAAGTGGTTTTTGAAATTTTGAAACTTTAAACTTTTGAAATTTTGGAGCATGTGCAGTCCAATTTTGAACTTTGCAAAGTTCAAATTGATTGATTTCAATTTGAAAAAAAAAACTTTCACAATTTTATTTTCATTTTTAAAATGTCTCAAAAACGATTAAAATTAATCAACTCCGTTTGTGGGGAAGCACTTCAATTATTCTTTGCACTCGATGAAGATGATGAAAATGAAAAAATACTGGAAAATACCCTTGAGGAAGTATAAATACTCTTGATGTGTAGGTATTTATCCACTCGGTCAAAGGTAAAGAGATATGTCATCGCTAACACAATTTAATTACAGATAAGCATAATAGCTTATTATTAAATACGTAGGTGATTAAATCTAAAGCCCGGTGGAAAATGTCCTTTCTTACTGTGATGACAAGATATTTAAGAATTTTAAAAATTAAACTTAAAAATAAAAATCAAGAATTTCAAATAGACTTGCTAAAGCCTTTTCTCATGTGAAACTTCAAAATCTCTTTTGAAGCTCAACAGCCAATCACAGAGCTCGTTTCATTTTAAGTTTGCTAAACCCTTTGCAAACTTCAAAAGTTCAAAATTTCAAAATCTCAAAAGCGGCAAATTGATTTGTCCTAATTTGTTTATTTAAATTAATGCAGCTGAATTTCCATCGTAAGGGAAAATGGCTAGGATTTTTTCTGCATGTGGTACTGGTGTGCGTTTACTGCCTGTTTTAATACGGGATAGGATTTTATTATAAACGTGGCTTAATTTTGAATATTTATTGAAGCAATTATTTAGAAAAATCAAGAAATAGTTAAACGCTAAAGTTGCTTTGATTTCTCAGTTTATTAATTTTTTTACTGTTATTGATTATTTCGTTTTCGAATTACGTCGATTCTTCTCGTTTCTTTTTATACGCATCCTTATCCGTTTCGCTTCCATTTCTTAAGGAATTTTCAGTTTAGTTTTTAGAGAACAGCTTCGAAAACATTATTACTAAAAATTTAACAATAGTACTGAATATTATCCAGAGAAAGACCGGGAACACTGAGTAAGTTAGGGTCATATAAGTAAGAGATGCCGTGACATTTGCACACCGTCTCCCTCTGCCCTCTCTCACATCTTTCTTGAATTTTCTTTCTTCTTATTGCATGTCAACAAAAATAAAAGGATAAATTTTTATTAAAATTACCCTGGGTGTAAGGGAAGCATACTCTTATCTAGTTTTGACAACTCTAATTTCATGTGGAGAAATAATCGGAATTTAATGAAAGCAGTTTGAAATGACAAATATGAATACCATAAAAGTTTATCTATGCAGCCAGAACCAGTGCATTGGCTCAAGAGCCAACTCCCAAATAGCAAGAAGCCAAAACCTTAGACACTGAGCTGGTTCCCATTTGCTGAGTCCAGACCCAGTGGCTCTTGAGCCAACTCATTCTGGCTTCAATCAATTTGGCAGCCAGAGTGAATATTATGATACGTACAACTAAAACCTTTGCGTTTTTGTAAACTGTGGAGAACGCAATTTTTAGGTCTTACAGGTTTGTCAGAATTATTTTATTACATTTACCAAATGTATCATGATTCCAACATACTGCAGCTGAACACTGCCGTCTCAATGTTTATGCATATTTTCAACGGAATCTGTTTTAAAGGCATTATTTATAAACATATATGGTTGGCTAAAGTTTAGTCACCATTCTACACAAAATGACTTATCTCCAACTTAAAACAGTAACAAGAAATTACATTTAGTATAAGGGATGCTTAACTTTGGTTAATCTTAAAGTTGAAAAAAATTTTTTGTCGCAGATTAGGGCAACTGGCAGGACGAACAGGTAGAACAGTATTAGAAAAAATAATAATTACCAATTTGTATGCGGCTAGAAATACGCAGTATTAGAAGTCTAACTAGATCCAACTCAACTGCTTCATTTTTGTCAATTAACATTATTACTGCATATTGCGTGAATATGATTTGATTTTGTAATGCAAATGATCTTAATCCGTTGTAATCAAAACTTTCTGTTGCTATGATAATATTATATAAATGTGGATGTGTAAAAGTATAACCTTGAGTAAATATTTGTTCTTTGTTCAAATCCTGCCAATACCTTTTGGTGATTTCAAAGTTCGTTCTCATTTCCAATTTCAAATCTTGACAGACCATAACAAAAGCCACTTCCAACGACCTTGTCTTTAAAGGACTTGTCTTCACATAAGCCATTATACATTGAATAAAATTTAATCTCGGTTTGATATTAACGCAATAGTTTCTAGTACCGTTCATTGTGCGCATAAGTTGGTAGTTTGTGATAAGAAGTGGTACTGTGACTACACCTTCTATGCTAAACCATTCCGATAGTAATAGATGAATCCGGTATTTTTCTAGGTGAATTAGATATGGATTTATCTTGATAGCTTCTGTATTGCTGCAGGATATAATATAAAACCTCAAAACTAACAAGAAAATGACTTGTAACAAATTCATATCCATCTTTCAAATATAACTGAATCCGCACAACATAGTGGCTTACAAGTATATGTATTGCCAGAAAGTCGTTTTAATATTATCAATTACAATCTTTTGTAATAAGGAAAACTTTTCTCAAACTTAAATTAAATATTAAAAACGTGGTATCCGTGTCACAACAGGGATATGATATTCAAGATGATAAGATAAGAAATCATTACAATATTTTCATTAGATAAACTAACTTTTAGCTTTTTGTTCTCATCTGTATGCCTTTCCTGAGACAAATTTTCCAACTTGAAAATTTTCAGCCTTGGAAAACTTCTACACTACGCAGTATATGTAAATTAGGAATGGGTTTATGTTGATAGCTTCTGTGTTGCTGCCGGATGTAATATAAAACCGTAAAAATAGCCAGAATATTATTTGCAACAGGTTTGGATCCATATTTTGAATGTGATTGAATCAGGAAATTTTTCATAACGGAGCGTTCTACAAATTAATCTAATGCAGAAGGTCGTTTTGTTTTATTATTAATTACAGTCTTGGCTAAAAAGAACTTACTTTTAAAACTTAAATTAAATATTAATAGTGTGGTTTCCGTGTCGGAACAGATATATGATATTCAGGATGGTNAACTTTTAAAACTTAAATTAAATATTAATAGTGTGGTTTCCGTGTCGGAACAGATATATGATATTCAGGATGGTACGGTTGGTATTCATTAAAATATTTTTACCTAACTTTCTGTCTTTTGTTGTTATCTAAATACTTTTTCGGAAACAATAATTTTCCAACTAGAAAATTCTCCGATTTGGAAAACTTCTACACTACGTATTATTTATTCCCAGCGTACAGTCGGTAGCCGAATCTATTAATATAACCACTATAAAAACTCATACAAGAAAGGGAGCAATGAGAAAGATTGATTGAAATAGGATAATTTCGTTCAGCCCCAGCGTGTGTCTCCGTTCGACTTGCGCAAAGTTGGAAACGTTGTCGGACATTCATGAATATGAATACTTTCTTTTATTATATTTTTTCTACAAATTGGGTTATAATTCGTTGAGGTTTAGATTGGGAAGAATGCATGATTTTGTACATTAAACTTTTATTATCAGTGTTTCAGGATAAGAAGGCTAAATTCACACTAATTAAAGGCGTCAGACAATTTTTGATCTAAAAATGAAGTAATCATTCATATAAATAATTTTCAGTAACTTGATCAGTCCATAATCTGTGAAATTGTTTGACATACATACAATTCTTGATTTTGAGGAAAGGTTTTCTCAAAAATGTCGCTTCTTATTTGAACTCATTGTGTAGTTTCAAATATCACTTNTTGATTTTGAGGAAAGGTTTTCTCAAAAATGTCGCTTCTTATTTGAACTCATTGTGTAGTTTCAAATATCACTTCCTTTTCTTGCATAAATCTCGATCTTCGCGTAATTTTAGAAACAACAAACGTGTTTAACGTTTTGGTCCTTTCGAAAACAAAGAAACGTTTAGCATGAAGACGATCTTGGACTAATTGATCATGGCAAATTAGTACTGCAAAATGGATATTTCCCCACTATCTTCGTCAATTTTTAAAATCTCAAATTATTGTATATAAATATATTGTTAGTTTATGTTAGAAATCAAAAATTTAAGGCGTCTATTTGGCATCTTTTTGTGGATGATGTAACAGGGATGTTTCTACCTCATTGAATGAATACTCAGTATTTATGTAGAAGTACCCCTTGGCAGGGATTTGATTTCAATATTTTATTTACGCTCAAACCTAGAAGAAATTTTAAGTACAAAACTCAAAAATGTTAAAGTAATTGGCAGTTTCTATTTGTTTTTTCCCAATATTCGATTTGAGCTAGTGTCCGCATGGCTCTGGCTCATGAGCTGGCTCAATGGATCTGGTTATGGCTCTGGTTCGAGCTGGCTCACAAAAGTATTTGAGTCAGAGCCAGTGCTTGGCTATGGCTCATATAGTAATTTTGAGCCAGAGCCATGGCTCATGAGCCAGCTCAACGAAACTTGTGAGCCATGGCTTAATGGCTCAAGTTTTCTTCTAAATTTTTTTACTTTTCCCCTAAATTTCATTTTTTTTTCTACCAAATCATCACTTTTTTTATAATTTTCGGAATTTTTGGTCACTGAAAGTCAATTTGCCTTTAGCCAGTTCATAATTATGATTTGTATTTGCTTATTCTCAATAGATCATTCTCAATTTTAGCAAAATGTGCATATTAACGGGAAAAATTTGTTTTTTGTTGAGCCAACGAAATAAAGATTCAATCTAGAAAAAGTTTGGAGCTCGTCCAATAGTAGTGAAGCCAGTTTTGGAAGGCTATTAAGTAGATAGAAATTATAATGTTTAAGTTAGTGAGAACAAACCGTATGATTAACGAAACATGTACCTTCATTTCACAACTCTATTTTTTATATCACGCGGCATGCAAAAACATGTACGAAACAACATCTAAATACAGAGCACATGTAAAATTACCACTTATTTTCTAACTCAAAACGTAACATAAGGACTTAGAAATACAGTTTTTTAAATCAAATATCAACCAAAGTTTACGCTTCTCAAAGGCAACAAAATCTAAATTTTATCCACAAAAAGTTTGAAGCTCGTCCAATAATGGTGAAACCAGTTTTGGAAGGCTATTAAGTAGATAGACATTATATGTTTAAGTTAGTGAGAATAAACCTTATGATTAACGAAACATGTACCTTCGTTTCACAACTCTATTTTTCATATCACGCGGCATGCAAAAACATGAACGAAACAACATCTAAATACAGAGCACATTTAAAATTAATACTTATTTTCTAACTCAAAACGTAACATAAGGACGTAGAAATACATTTTATTTGATCAATAATCAAACAAAGTTTGAGATTCTCAAACGCAACAAAATAAAGATTCAATCCACAAAAAGTTTGGAGCTCGTCCAATAGTAGTGAAGCCAGTTTTGGAAGGCTATTAAGTAGATAGAAATTATATGTTTAAGTTAGTGAGAACAAACCGTATGATTAACGAAACATGTACCTTCATTTCACAACTCTATTTTTTATATCACGCGGCATGCAAAAACATGAACGAAACAACATCTAAATGCAGAGCACATGTAAAATTACCACTTATTTTCTAACTCAAAACGTAACATAAGGACTTAGAAATACAGTTTTTTGGATCAAATATCAAACAAAGTTTCATATTCTCAAACGCAACGAAATCAAGATTCAATCCACAAAAAGTTTGGAGCTTGTCCAATAATGGTGAAGCCAGTTTTGGAAGGCTATTAAGTAGATAGAAATTATATGTTTAAGTTAGTGAGAACAAACCGTATGATTAACGAAACATGTACCTTCATTTCACAACTCTATTTTTTATATCACGCGGCATGCAAAAACATGAACGAAACAACATCTAAATGCAGAGCACATGTAAAATTACCACTTATTTTCTAACTCAAAACGTAACATGAGGACTTAGAAATACAGTTTTTTGGATCAAATATCAAACAAAGTTTCAGATTCTCAAATGCAACGAAATCAAGATTCAATCTAGAAAAAGTTTGAAGCTCGTCCAATAGTAGTGAAGGCAGTTTTGGAAGGCTATTAAGTAGATAGAAATTATAATGTTTAAGTTAGTGAGAACAAACCGTATGATTAACGAAACATGTACCTTCATTTCACAAGTCTAGTTTTCATATCACGCGGCATGCAAAAACATGAACGAAACAACATCTAAATACAGAGCACATGTAAAATTACCACTTATTTTCTAACTCAAAACGTAACATAAGGACTTAGAAATACAGTTTTTTAAATCAAATATCAACCAAAGTTTACGCTTCTCAAAGGCAACAAAATCTAAATTTTATCGACAAAAAGTTTGGAGCTCGTCCAATAATGGTGAAGCCAGTTTTGGAAGGCTATTAAGTAGATAGACATTATATGTTTAAGTTAGTGAGAACAAACCGTTTGATTAACAAAACATGTACCTTCGTTTCACAACTCTATTTTTCATATCACGCGGCATGCAAAAACATGAACGAAACAACATCTAAATGCAGAGCACATGTAAAATGCAACCATGTAAAATACCAAATAAAATGTAAAATGTAAAATGTAAAATTACCAAAATAAAATGTAAATGTAAAATAAAAAGAACCATGGCTCAATGAGCCATGGCTCTGGCTCATGAGCCAGCTCAACAAAAGTGCGCAGCCAGACCCATGGCTGATGAGCTGGCTCACCACTCGAGTGAGCCATGGCTCATTGAGCCAGTGGCTCTGGCTTACGCCAAAAGCTGAGCCATGCGGAACACTAATTTGAGCTTCGCTTCAAAATCCACACTAAAGAAAGAAAGTGCACATGTCAAATCCACACTAAAGAAATCCACAAAAAAGAAAGTGCCCATGTCCAACGGGCATGAAAAGAAGTGTGCCAACGTGGCAGTAGGCGTTTTTGAAGATGAGGGGAATGAGCCGGTCAGGCTCATTCCAGCCTCATAGTGAATTGGATCTTGGACGTGTCTGATCTCCTCACTCTCCTCGTCAATTATTATATTTTATAATTTATCGTTTGTGTTAGTTTGTTGGAGTAAAGTGATTGGCTGTTGCCAATCACTATAGTAAATTATTATTATTTATTTGGTTGTGTTTGTGTTGTTTGAAGTCCCAGGAGGGACTTCAATTATTGGACTTTTTGGGTTTGTGTTTGTGTCCCACGGAGGGACTTATTGTTTTGTGTTTGCCCCTCAGGGCTATTGGATTCCTCACAAGAAAGGAGCCACCAGGCACCACATCATACCGTCAGGTACCATCCATCCCTTACCTACTATCTACATCTACTTATATTCATTCAGCGGCATTTTCCGCTCCATCAACGTCATATGCATATTCCAAATTCAATTAATTTTATTTGACAGCGTTGGAACTAAATGCGAAATTAGGCAACCTAAATAAAGTTTCATTTATTCCTTTATTTGACACATTTCGACAAATCCGATGCGATGCCCTTGCTGACAGTTGGAAACGACCTTATCTGGTTAGCACTACTTCGATTTTTTTTTCTTACAAATAATATATGCGACTACATGGATTATTAGTAGGGTAGTAGGGAGGGCGGTAGGCTGTAGGGAAGAAGGTGTGCAGTTAGGAATGCGGTGGGCAGTAGGAAGGGCCGTGGGCAGTACGACGGGCTGTGGGCAGTAGGAGGGCGGTGGGCAGTTGGGAGGGTTGTGGTAAGTAGGAAGGGCCGGGTGCAGTAGGGAGGGTGGTGTGCCGTAGGAAGGGCCATGGGCTGTAAGGAGGCGGTGGGCAGTAGGGAGGGCTGTCGGCAGTGGGCAGTTGTGGAGTGTTGTGGGCAGTAGGGGCGGCTGTGGGCAGTTGTAGTGTTCTTATGACTCTAACTCCGGAGTCATGACTCTCACTCCAAGGTTTTTGGGAGTCACGGGTGATTTGATGAGTCTGACTCCAAGGGTTTTGGGAGTCAGAGTCATGACTCTGGGAGTCGACTCCCAAACCTGGGAGTCATAACTCTTTTGAAACATGCGCACACGGGACTATTTTTTTACGTTTTTTTCTCACCTACTTTAATCACTAAACGCAAGGTTCCTTCACAAAAAGAAACTAAAAAATAAACTTTTATCAGGTTACAACATATATAGTAAATTTTTGTCATGAATGTTGGTCGTCACCCAGACCCAAGGTATTGCAATGGAACTGCAAACAAAATTTACATGCAATTTAAAAAAATGTTATGAATTATTTATTTAACCTGATGAAAGTGGCTATTTTAGTTTCTTGTTGTCAAGGAAACTTGACTAAACGTATAAAAGATTTTAGTTTCAGATCGTCCTACCCGATTTTCCATTTTTGTACTATATAACCTCAGAGTCGAGAGTCATGACTCTGACTCAGAGTCGACTCGCAAAATTCAAGGAGTCAGAGTCATGACTCCGAGATTCGACTCCTAACATTTAGAGAGTCAGAGGCATGACTCCCAGAGTCAATGACTCTGACTCCGGCCAAACTGGGAGTCATGGAGAACACTAGGCCGTGGGCAGTTGGAAGGGGCGTGGGCAGTAGGGAAGGCCGTGACCAGTAAGAACTGGGGTATCGTGAATAAAAATTGATCATATATTGGCAACGTTTGATGGAGGTCTAAAAATTTAGTCATGCGTAGTGGAGGTGACGTAAGTGTCTAAAATTTTAGAACATAAGTTTAGGCCACTTTTAAAAACTTGGCAATTATGAGAGAATATGATTTCGACGCATCCAAGTGGCAGATTCTAGAGTTACTTCAAGCATTTTATGAGAAGTATGGAAAATTACAAAATATGTCTCAACTTTCTTTCAGAAACTTAATTTCTAAATGTGTCTAAATTTTTTGACAACTGTGGAGTGTTCATGGTTAAGTAGATAACTAGCATGACTAGTGTTTGCAATATAGCAAAAACGGTTCAGTCCTACGCTATAGCAATGCACTTTTTGAAATTCAGAAATCGTTTCAAATATAATAGTGGACATTTCCCAACGACTATTCGTTTAAAATATGTTTCGGGTGGGTTATATCTGTGAAGATTGGATACGTAAGCCCCTGTCAGAAACAGGATGGAAATACGTTGTAAGTGAATGAAAAACCATGATAAGGAAGCGTTGGGTGGGATCAAATTATAAATCAGTGAATGTGGCGGCATTCGAAGAAGGGTGCCTAGTCTTGGGCAAACCAGTCTGGCATGCCATGCCAATGGCCTAAGTCTATATATAGGTCATTTCTCAAAATCTTGCAAAGAATAACCTTGACCTTGACGTGTAACCTGAAGAGGTTAAGAGTTATCAGTATGGCTTTCCTACACCTATTGTAAGTGATTCACTTAAAATACTAAACAAATTGAACAAATCATGACAAAGCATCAACGGTCGCTAAGGCGACAAAACATTTATTTTATTTTATTTGAATAGCAAACACAAAAATGTTTGCAGACTAAATTAAAAATTAATAACCAAAATATCAATATAGATAAACTTAAAAATTAAATAATTCTTCAATTTGAATGATAATAATGAATCTACGGCAATAATGGTCTTAAAATAGTAATAATAAAAAACTACTTAATTCTAGATTAAATTTAAGTAGTTGTAATTTAAGTAGTAATATTTAGTAGTGAAATTAAGCAATAAACATAACTAACTCGACAAGCAAGTAAATTTGTGCACATCATTCGGCAAAAGATATTTAATTCGAAAATATGTAGGAATGAATCTGGAGAAATACTTTTTCAAATTAGAACAAGACTAAACTAATAGAACCGCGAAAATCCACATTTTTGTTTTCGTTAAAAGCTTCAAAATTTCTCAGCAGATTTTATTTTACTTTATTAAGTAAATTTACTTCTTATCGAACTTTTAGACACATTGTTTCCCAGTTTCATGACACCCCTGAATTGCCAGAAGCCAAGTTACTAAAACCATTTGAATCCCATTATGCATATCATTTATTCAAAAATGTTTCTAATGTGTAATAACTACAAAATGAGGCTATTTGGTTAACTTGCTGATATTATATTTTTATGAAGTTTGATCATATATCGACAATATCTTGTCTAATTAAGGTTCTTAGAGAAAAATTCTTACCAAAATGAAGTTATACTCTATAGGCATAATTCAACCTGATATTATCGACTACTATAAAGAAAGACATCAGACTTTCTTCTTGCACAGGTTACTAGAGGAAAAATTGGATTTAAAAAAGCTTAAAACTATTTACTAAATTTTATTTTGTATTATTTTCCTCTTAGGTTCCTCAAAGTAAATTTTGAAAATATTTGTAAATTTTACTGAATGTTTGCTGCATTCAATACGAATCAAGTCTACTTGGAATGTTGCAATTGTGTTAATTTCTGCTGAGATCAGTGATACAGCGTCAGTGAAATTTGTTATTTGTATTTCTTTGAAAAATTGGAATTGGGCACAAAAATTGGATGTCATATCCGTAATATGACAATATTTGTTATAGATTCAACTGAATCAGCGAGCATAGTACTCTGTAAAGCGTTTCCAAATTGGATACCATTTCCAAATTGGATACCATTTCCAAATTTTAGTAAGATCAATTTTCTAATTACATTTTTGCAATAAAAAGTTGTTTACATTTTGCCTAATGTGTCATTTTTTCAAAAATCGTAGCATTCAAAACCAATTACAGTATAGTTAAACTAGTTTGAGATATTTTTAGCAAGCGTGAGTGCAATATTAATTGTGAATATGTATAAATGAACTTAACAGTGCTTATAATCTTAGCATGCAAAACTTTATTAATATTTTTATGTCCAACGGTGTGAGCTCGTACAAATTTCTTCCGAGTCAGATGATGCTTTTGTTTTCAGGTGAAAAGCAAAACTTTTAGACAGTATTTCTATCAGGAAATATATCAAAGAGATACCTGTGCAATAAAGGTAAATGAGAAATACACCATCAATATTTGAATCCAAATCAAGCACCCTTGGTTTCCTTGGGTCAACAACTTTTTTCGTATTAACTCTGCTTGCGATAATTTTCATTGTTGATAAAACAATTCTTTTGCGACGAAAATTTTCAGCCCAAAAACTATATATTCCAGACTCGAAAACTAATTTGAATCGTTCATTTGCAACATCAGCACCGAAAGCATTGAATGACCAATGGACATGCCTCGGAAGGACATACTCCACTGATTTCTTCAACGGATACTCCGAAAGTTGAAAACCCTTTGTGAATTCCATCGCTTCGTCTATCAGTTCCGTAGTATCAATGTATACAGAATTATTGCACTTGAGAACTTGTTGCACAAATGACGTGTTTGGATAGTCATTTGGATACCATATGTCACGTGGGAATTTCAGCAGTGATAAACCAAACTTCCGTAGGTTCTTTGGTAGCATTAATATATGTTTCTGAACCATGTCTTGTTCGTATTCGCCTTTCCCTATTAGTATCTTCATTTCTGCTTCAAATGCACTGGGAATGAGCTTATCAAAATTAATTTTGCCGTCAGGGTAGAAGCCATGCTCAAGTATTGGGTGCATGGGTGCATACCAACGAATTACTTCTGTGTCCACATCTTCATATTTTCTCATGTACTTTGGCTCTTTTGGAGACGTGAGGTCAGACACAACGATTGCTTTATAAAGATCACACAAACATATGACTGCCAGAAGCCATGGCAAAAGGATGCAACTAAAAAGGTAAATTTGTAGCATTTCAAAATACACCCTTTGGATTTGTAACCATAGGTGTAGTTTATGACACCAGACCCGTGAAATGTACCACATAACAAAATAAGATCCTTAGATATATGCAAACAAGTCCTCCAATCGCTGAGCTTGAGTACATAATAAAGCTTTCTGGAGAATTCGGAAGAGAATCTGTTTAGTATGGTATGATTAAATGGTACGATCAGGTATATAACGATGTAAAAAGTAACATTAGGCTACGCTATAAGTAACCATCGTACAGCTATGGCCAACTTATTCCGGGCCGTAGAAAGTCGCTTTCTCCCAAAAAAAGTTTGAAAGAGAAATGAAATAACGCGAAATTCTCAAATTCCCAAAGAGAAATGAAATAACGCGAAATTCAAAAGTTTGAAGGAATGAAGTTGGCTTGTGGTTGAAGAACAACAAGCAAAATTGAAATTAAAAATTATTATTAAAAATCATTATTAACTGTATTTATTAATAATAATAATAATTAATAATAGTATATTTGTTGTATAAATATATTATAAATATATTATAAACAATAAATATTATATAATATATCCCGGAGATTACTAGTGCAACAGGAACTGTATGTGTTCAGCATCAGGGGACATTAGGTTATGGGTAAAGAGACAAATTTTTTAAAGAAAGAAAAATGGCGTCTGGAGTGACATTTACATGAACACACGTAGCCAGCGAGTGACATCGACCTGATCACACTTAGGATATCGTTGTTAGGTTGTTACTTTTTCCCATCTACAGGTTATTAATCAAAATTTGATTGATAACCTGTATAAGTATTAACTAATAATTTCTGTCTTTTACGAATTAGTGATTTTTGAGCTTTCCTTGTTTTTTCCGGGGTATTTATTCGAACCATTGGGCATTCGCTAAATCTTTGTGTAATTATTATAAAATTCCATTACCGCCATCCAAACGAATCATATCAGCAAACATTGCATGCTGCGAAATGTAGGACGGGTTTTTCGATCGACTGAATCATTGTTTGGGGGTGAATGGAGGTCACTTCGAACAAATGATTCATTATCGAGAGGCAATATGGTAGACTTATTTTACGATATGCATAAAATACAACAGTAACAAGGGACTGCGTGGAAGTGTGGAATGGAAAAGCGTTGGTTAAATTCGGATGTATTCGTTCAATTTATCATCCCTGTTGAGTGTCTCCCGTAGCCAGATTTGTTGCCTATAACTGATGGTGGAATTGGGTGAGGGTTGGTTAGAGCGGGTATCCTCGTTAATTCGTTCCTAATACACACTGTATATTGTATTCAATGTCGTAGATCGTGTATTGAAATATATATACGAGAATGCACGTGCGAAGATTTCCATTTCTTACGGTTTAACGCAAATACTGTGGAGATCAACTATATAATATATATTATATTAATATAATATTAATAATATAAATATTATATAACTATATAAATATTTTTATTAATAATATTTAATAATAAATTATTAAAAATTATTATTAAAAATTAAAAACTAAGCCCGCCGATTTCCCTATTAATTGTTAAAATGTGTCAAGTAACTTCACTTTCAGTTTTTGTCATAATTGTGTATCTAGTGCCCTGAACCGATTTTGGTGAAAGTTGGAGGAAGCCGGCCCAGAATAACTTGGCCATAGCTATAGTAGTAGTAGGATATTAGATTATATTGTTAGATCAAGCTTCTGCACAAAATATGTATCAACGAATTAGCACAAAATTTAATGTGAAAGGAGAAGTGTGTAAATTCATTTCACTTAGAGACTTCTTGTTTTCACTTGACTTTTTATGGTCGGACAATTTATGATTTTGGCATGTGAAATTTTTGAGAAGAAATTTATGAGCGTTGTGTGCAATTAAAGAACTATTGGTTTTTGCAATACCTAGATGAACAATAGAATGAATTATATTTTATTTGGCTGCGATACCTTTTGTTGTTGTTTTCGAAAAATTGAACAAAATAAAATTCACAAATAACGCTTCCAATTTCTCCGTCTCCCACAAGATGAGTCTCACATTCAAAAAACTAAAATTGTCTGACTCTATAAAGTGAAGTGACATCAAACATATACCGTGTGTAATACGATACTTATACAGCGAAGTTATGATAAATAAAAGAAAGAAGGACGCCTTGCCATGATGCGTCACTTGTTGGCTTGTGGAAGTAGTTCATTTTCCTACAAAAGTTTACGCGGGCTATCTACCTCACGATCATTAATAGAACAGTAATTCAAGCCTAATGTTTAAATCCGGCGCAGAACTCTATTTTCCATGCAAACATTTCATCCCAAAACTCAAGTTGTAATGCTTTTCGCTGTGTTGGTTATCTGGAGAACTGCATTACTATTGGAAAAGGCAAATACTGTTATGCCAATACTGAAGATGGTAATCCTAAACGAACATGGACATCTTAGCTAATTGTGAAAGTATTTTAATTGTGAAAAGTTTGTAAAAATTGTGACTTTAAACTGAAAATGAATTTTTTTTTTGAAAACCCCTACAATGCATCGGTCCATCCTTAGAAAATTTTTAAATTAAAAAAAATTGTCCTAAACTTAAATGATTAATTGTCAAAAGTAAAATTCAAAAATATCCGACTGCAACTGTTGCATTCATGTTAAATTTTTAAGCTTTTGTCAATCGATAGACTAGAGGTACTAGAGTGTCTTTCAAATTAGAAATTAATAATTTATCAAATTTTAAATTAATTAAGCAAAATTACCTTAAGTCGCACACATAGGGGTAAACCCCAATTCGCACCATTACACGGGGACCCTCCCAGAAAAAATTGAGAAAGGAGGACCCTCAGCGCAGGAAAAATTTGGAAAAGATGACCCTCCGCGTAGGGTCAGGCCAGACAGACAAAAAATAACCATGAAATAAAAGCAGCCACCCACATTTCATCACTAATAGTTATTCATTCATTCATTCATTCTTTCAAACCCTTAAGCACGGTTGTAACTAAAGACATGCCACTCTTGTCATGATGCGATAGAGCACTCCCGCTCCCGCTTCGATCGGCGGCGGCAGCTGAAAAATTTATCTTTACAGAAGCAGAAGCGGAAGGAAAAGGCGGGGTTTCAAACGCAGAAGCAGGATAATTTAAATCAAGAGAAGCGGAAACAGAAGCGGAAGCGGGGTAATTTTTCTCAGGAGAAGCGGAAGAGGGGAAATTTTTTTTACAGAAGCGGCAGCGGAAACGAAAGTGGGGTCTCAGACGCGGAAGCGGGAGCAGAAGCGGTTTTTTTTTCTCTTAACCTTGACATTACTTTCGGGTTGTAATTAATTACGCACCCTATCTGCGCAAAAAATTTTAAGCAATACTGCGATTTTGCATTGAAAGTGTCTGAAAAAGATCCTAGAACATGTTTTAAAGTATGGAAAACAATTTTCGACCCGATACCATATCATACGCTCGAATTTAGCAGATTGTTGAAAAATTAATATGTGGAAATAATGCACCAGTGTGCGCATCATTACTAAGGGATTGTAATTAATTACACAACCCTTAACCTTAGTTATATCGTCATTATCAAAAGTGTAAACTTTTATACCCTTTCCACTTTTCCAAGTTTACAAAATAAGATCTGTGGGCAATAGGTATTGTTGTGGGTAGTAGGAGGTCGGTGGGCAGTAAAGATATAAAGTTCTCTTGGCAGTAGGTCGGGCGGCGGGCAGTAAAAAGGGCTGTGGTCAGTAGGAATGGTTTTGGGCAGTAAAAAAGGTTGTGGGCAGTAGGGAGAGTTGTGGGTAGTAGGGAGGGCTGTCGACAGGAGGCAGGGTAGTGGCAGAAATGAGGACAGTAACGGATGGGATTTGTTTTCAAATGTTTAATGTTGGATTTCGATTTCAATTTCAAATTGTATTGACAATTAAAGTTTGATTTCCATTACGATTTAGAATGAAAATTAGTAAATAGAAAGAGTAGTTAACAAACAGGTGACAATGACAAGACAAAAAAAGTATATATTCAACTCGCACCTGGTTAGTGGTTCAAAAATTGTTCAAAATTCAGTCGAATGATATTCGTTATTTGTACGTAACATTATGGAAATTTTGCACGTATTGTCAGGAATTTGGATTTGATGGGTTTACAACGGATTTTAATGAGTTTTATTGGGTTTTACGCAGTTTAGAAATCATAAAACCTATTAATAGCTCATTGCGGGAAATGTGATAATTATTATTAGACGCAGCAGCGCAACGAATAAAATCTTTTCTGTAGAAGCGGAAGCCGAAGCGGGGTCTCCGACACGGCAGCGAAAGCGGGATAATTTTTCTCAAGAGAAGCGGAAGCGGAAACGAAAGTGGGGTATCAGACGCGGAAGCGGGAGCGGTTTTTTTTTAAGAGAAGCGGGAGCAGGAGTGGGAGCGGGAGCGCGTTTTTTTTTAAAGAGAATCGGAAGCGGACTTTGTTCACATTGAAGGAAGTTACAACCGTGCCTCTTAGGTTTCGAAAAAAAATACCACCCTCCCACGAGATTAAAAATAGACCCCCCCCCCCGGTGGACATGTGGGGTTTACTCCTATGGTCGCACAGTACGTCTGTAAGTTCAAACCGAAATATCAGGAGTTCCATTTAAGCAAAGAACAGCAAAATAGAGCAAAATGTATACTCTCGGTTCCCTTTGAAGAGCATAGTGCATATATGGTAACTGTGAAATGCTTATACTATTTAGAGAGATTTGGGCATCCTGCTTAGAACAGGAATACTAAATATGCAATTATATAATAAGTCTGGGACAAATGCAGCAGAAATGGACAAAGAGGCTGCAATGATAGATTGGGAGCAATCAGATTGTCTTTAACATTAGCTTTGACAGGTTTTAATGATGCGAATACTCATTTCAGCTTGTATTCGCGGAAGTTTATAAACGTAAAAGAAAGTATTCCATAGGTTTAAAGCAGTCGTATACGGCCGCGAATGTAATTTAAGCAAAATCTATAAAACGAAAAGAAAAAATCTTCAAAACACACCAGTAGGTGTTCGGCCACCATTCGTTGAACATCAACATGGTGTGCGTCGTAACACAAATGCCCAACCCAATAAGTGTTCCTTAGCTGTCATAATCCACATAAAAATTACATTTACTTCTATGTTCAACTAATAGATTCTGAAATCATAAAAGGGTATATTTTTTAATGCTGTAACCTCATAAACGTTTCATTCTGTAATTTTGAAGATAAATCCATTGAGTTTTCTAATAGAAACGCAGGGATTATCCATCCAGTGTTACCAAATGCTATTGATTTGTGTATGGCAATGAAGCGAAGCACTATTGTTGTAAAAACTAGAGAAAATCCAAGACAATACCAAAGAGTTGGTTGAAATGGTCTTATATATGCATAGAATGAGAGATATTGGTTGAAAACTGTACAGGACACAAATACATAAGCTTCGTTCTCAGTAACCAGTGAGTACACATTATCCGAGTATTCTGTCCACATTGGAATCCTATTGCAAATAGTGAGCTCCAACAACATAGAAACGCTTTTTCGACGGTGGCGTTCAAGGCCGGCGCTGCCCAACGTGATGTAACCCACTATGAGCGAAAACGTGATCTTTTTGGGAGGATTAATTAAAATTTCAAAAAAATCTGGAACCATTTCCATGCTATCTTCCACAGTGGTCGTGGCACCGGCACAGGCCCATCTCGTCGATACATTTGGATATAATTCCATGTAAAATTGTGCTCTTTTGATTTTTGATTTTTGAACTATTTGAGATACTGTTCTACCTGTTAGTTGTTTTCTTAACTATTGGATTTTAATCATAAGCGGATAAAATTTAGCATACAAGATATAAGAGTAAATAATCGACGGATAAAATACATATTTCAGTGCCATTTAAAACTCAATCATTTTTTTCTTGTGCTATACGCATATGGTTTAAAAATCAACCACTCATGACGTGTCAAGGTCTGCTCTTATACGCTTTGACTCTTCACGCGAAGGTTACGGATTAGATACCTGAATATTGCGGAATATTTTTCCTATATTTTCGCTTATTGGTAAACTGTACATCTTCTGCGCACATGCGCACCCTATTAGATTGGCATTTTTAACCAAACTCTAATGTTGCACTAAAATTCTTGAGCTTCGAAACTGAGAAGGTTAAGTTATAGTTAAAAAGTTTGCAACTAAAATAGTAGTTTTTATTTTCCAGTCATTAGAGCCGTCAATACTAGCGGATAAGGATTCCACTAACATTGTAAGTTTGGAATCCAACTATTTCCCGGTATATTATTGATTTATTGAAGGTAATATAACTATTATCCTCGAGAAGTTTTTTTTGTTTATCTGTCGTGTCTGGCATTATGCTATTTTGCTTAAATTTACTTTGCTTGAAAACTATTTTGATGGTCTTATATTAACTTTTTAATTACTTTCAGTCGTTCAAAGATATTACGATGTTCCTATCTTCTGAGAAGTTTCCAATAATTTTATTCTGCGTTCTGGTTCCCAACTCTGAAGAACTATGAGCGGAAATGCAACAAGAATTACTGGGGTTAATCCGGTGACCGCGAAACATTATCTGAACTGTATTCGCAAGGCTAGTAAACAGGCGCGTGAAAAACTTACAAAAGACTATTCTTTTGCAGCTTACACCGTTTATATTGAAGAAACTGGTTCGATCACAAATAATTCCTGCTATTATGTTGCACAGTGATAATAAAATTCTTAATTTCCAGTACTTGACCCAAAATTCATGTTTCAAGCTTTTGGGGAAAAGATGAATCTTCGCCCTTATATTGTATCTGAATACAAACGATGAGAATTAATATATTCTTTACTTTTCGTAATTCCAAAATACTCCACGAACTGTCTAGACAATTGACTGAAATTTGAAACTCGCTTTACAAAACCGAAAGTTATATTCGACAAATTAGTCAGAAATATTCAAATATAAATTTTTGATCCCAACAGTTGGAAGAATTAAGAAAAATTGAATATAGCGATCAATTGGAAAAATATTAAAAGAGAAACCCGTTACAACGAAGTTATGTGCTTTAGGTTCGTGGATGATACGACTTCAAAAAAATTAACTAAGTTGTTTGTTTATTCAGATTAATGCAGCTGAATTTTCATCTTAAGGGAAAATGGCTACACATTTTTTTGAATCATGTGCTACTGGTTTTCTAGTAAACACTGTCTTCTCACGGAGCAAATTTAATAACACCTAAGAGCGTGCTTTTACTTCCTGATTTAATAAGGGAACAATTTTATTAAAAACTTGGCTTAATTTTAAGTCAAGTAATTCGTCAAAAAGATTTATTGAAGCAATTATTTAGAAAAACCAAAAGATAGTTAAACTCTAAAGTTGCTTTGATTTCTCATATTAAGTTTTTCTTACTGTTATGTTTCTATCGTTTTCGGATTACGGCGATTCTAATCGTTTCGTTTTACAGGCATCCCTGACCGTTTCGTTTCCGTGTCAACCATAAAATGAAACGAAATGTTGGCATTAACTCTAACCATAGGTTTCATTCATTCATTCAGAAAATATTAATTCATTTAAAACCCAATGTGGTGAGCTTGTGACGTAGAAGGAATCCCCAATGCTTTTTTCACTCATCTAGCTTCCCTATATTTAATTTAAACGATATTTAAACCACCAAACTTTTCGACTTGCTGTATTCAGTGGCTGAGATAATTGTAAAACTGGAACTGAAAAAATTGAATAAAAATTTCAGTGAGAAGGAAAAGTTAAATTCGACAGTTCTAGGAAATTTTTCTTAAGTTTTATGAATTTCAAACAAACGCTTGTATTTTGATACAACCAAGACTTCAAACCTCATATTTCTTACTCAACCGTTCACCACGTTTACGTTTGACTAATTAACTCAACTTAGGCTATTGATTTGTTTTGTTTGAGTTTATCTTTCCAGTCAAAAGTTTGCGAGTCTTTTCAAACGCTCGGGTTAATCTATAAATTGGGCTTTGTGTAAAGTCGCGTATTTTGACTCTGAGTTAATTCGTTGAGATATTTTTAAAATTAGGCTTAAGTTTTTGTCAAGTAGGCATCATNCGTATTTTGACTCTGAGTTAATTCGTTGAGATATTTTTAAAATTAGGCTTAAGTTTTTGTCAAGTAGGCATCATTAAGAAGTTTTAATTTAGTTTTTAGAGAACAACTTCGAAAACATTATTACTAAATATTTAACAGTAGTACTGGATATTATCCAGAGGAAGAGCGGAAACAGTAAGTTTGGGTCATATGTATTGCTATAGATACCGTGACATTTGTACTGTCCTCCCTCCCCTCCATCGCAACCTTCTTGAATTTTCTTACTTCTTATTGCATGTAAAACAAAGATAAAAGGATAATTCTATATTAAAATTACCTTGGGTGTTAAGGGAAGCATACATTTTATCTAGTTTTGACAACTATAATTTCACGTGTAGAAATAATCGGAATTTAATAAAAGCAGTTTNAGCATACATTTTATCTAGTTTTGACAACTATAATTTCACGTGTAGAAATAATCGGAATTTAATAAAAGCAGTTTATGAATACCATAAAAATTTATTTATGGAGCCAGAACCAGTGCATTGGGTCAAGAGCCAATTCCCAAATAGGANTTATGAATACCATAAAAATTTATTTATGGAGCCAGAACCAGTGCATTGGGTCAAGAGCCAATTCCCAAATAGGAAAATGCCAAAACCATGCATTCTGAGCTAGTTCCCAGTTGCTGAGACCAGAGTCAGTGGCTCTGGTTTCTGCCAACTCGTTCTGACACCCATCAATTTGGTAGCCAGAGTGAATAGTTTGACACATACATCTTTAAAATTTGAGTTTTTGTAAACTGTCGAGAACGCAGTTTTCATATAAGTATACGTCTTTCAGTTTTGTCGAAATTATTTTATTAGACTCATNTAAACTGTCGAGAACGCAGTTTTCATATAAGTATACGTCTTTCAGTTTTGTCGAAATTATTTTATTAGACTCATCGCATGTCTCATGTTTCCAAGATAATGCAGGTGGAAACCACGGTCTCAATGTTTATGCACATTTTCAACGGAATCTGTTTTAAAGGCATTATTTATAAACATATATGGTTGGCTAAAGTTTAGTCACATTTGTACACAAAATGACTTATCAGTTTACTGTTACTTAAAACAGTAAAAGGAAGTCACATTTAGTATAAGGGATACTTAACTTTGGCTAATCTTATAGTTCAAAAAAATTTTTTGTCGCAGATTAGTGCAACTGACAGGACGAACAGGTAGAACAGCATTATAAAAAAATAATAATTACCAACATGTATACGGCTAGAAATACTCAGTATTAGCAGTCTAACTAGATCCAACTCAACTACTTCATATTTGTCAATTAACATTATTACTGCATATTGCGTGAATTCGATTTGATTTTGTAATGCAAATGATCTTAATACGTTGAAATCAAAACTTTCTGTTGCTATGATAATATTATATAAATGTGGATGTGTAAAAGTATAACCTTGAGTAAATATTTGTTCTTTGTTCAAATCCTGCCAATACCTTTTGGTGATTTCAAAGTTCGTTCTCATTTCCAATTTCAAATCTTGACAGACCATAACAAAAGCCACTTCCAACGACCTTGTCTTTAAAGGACTTGTCTTCACATAAGCCATTATACAGTGAATAAAATTTAATCTCGGTTTGATATTAACGCAATAGTTTCTAGTACCGTTCATTGTGCGCATAAGTTGGTAGTTTGTAATAAGAAGTGGTACTGTTACTACACCTTCTATGCTAAACCATTCCGATAGTAATAGATGAATCCGGTATTTTTCTAGGTGAACTAGATATGGATTTATCTTGATAGCTTCTGTATTGCTGCAGGATATAATATAAAACCTCAAAACTAACAAGAAAATGACTTGCAACAGAATTAGATCCATCTTTGAAATATAACTGAATCCGCACAACGGAGTAGCTTACAAGTATATGTATTGCCAGAAAGTCGTTTTAATATTATCAATTACAATCTTTTGTAATAGGAAAAACTTTTCTCAAACTTAAATTAAATATTAAGAACTTGGTATATCCGTGTCACAAAAGGGATATAATATTCAGGATGATAAGATGAAAAATCATTACAATATTTTCATTAGATAACCTAACCTTTAGGTTTTTGTTCTCATCTGTATGCTTTTCGTGAGAGACAAATTTTCCAACTTGCAAACTTTCAGCCTTGGAAACCGTCTACACTACGCAGTATATGTAAATTAGGAATGGGTTTATGTTGATAGCTTCTGTGTTGCTGCCGGATGTCATATAAAACCGTAAAAATAGCCAGAAAATTATTTGCAACAGGATTGGATTCATATTTTGAATGTCATTGAATCAGGAAATTTTGCATAACAGAGCGTTCTACAAATTAATCTAATGCAGAAGGTCGTTTTGTTTTAATATTAATTACAGTCTTGGCTAGAAAGAAACTTTTAAAACTTAAATTAAATATTAATAGTGTGGTTTCCGTGTCGGAACAGATATATGATATTCAGGATGGTACGGTTGGTATTCATTAAAATATTTTTACCTAACTTTCTGTCTTTTGTTGTTATCTAAATACTTTTTCGGAAACAATAATTTTCCAACTAGAAAATTCTCCGATTTGGAAAACTTCTACACTACGTATTATTTATTCCCAGCGTACAGTCGGTAGCCGAATCTATTAATATAACCACTATAAAAACTCATACAAGAAAGGGAGCAATGAGAAAGATTGATTGAAATAGGATAATTTCGTTCAGCCCCAGCGTGTGTCTCCGTTCGACTTGCGCAAAGTTGGAAACGTTGTCGGACATTCATGAATATGAATACTTTCTTTTATTATATTTTTTCTACAAATTGGGTTATAATTCGTTGAGGTTTAGATTGGGAAGAATGCATGATTTTGTACATTAAACTTTTATTATCAGTGTTTCAGGATAAGAAGGCTAAATTCACACTAATTAGAGGCGTTAGACAATTTTTGATCTAAAAATGAAGTAATCATTCATATAAATAATTTTCAGTAACTTGATCAGTCCATAATCTGTGAAATTGTTTGACATACATACAATTCTTGATTTTGAGGAAAGGTTTTCTCAAAAATGTCGCTTCTTATTTGAACTCATTGTGTAGTTTCAAATATCACTTAAGTGCTCTTTTCTTGCATAAATCTCGTTCTTCGCGTAATTTTAGAAACAACAAACGTGTTTAACGTTTTGGTCCTTTCGAAAACAAAGAAACGTTTAGCANGTAATTTTAGAAACAACAAACGTGTTTAACGTTTTGGTCCTTTCGAAAACAAAGAAACGTTTAGCATGAAGACGGTCTTGGACTAATCGATTATGGCAAATTATTACTGCAAAATGGATATTTCCCCACTATTTTCGTCAATTTTTAAAATCTCAAATTATTGTATATAAATATATTGCTAGTTTATGTTAGAAATCAAAAATTTAAGGCGTCTATTTGGCATCTTTTTGTGGATGATGTAACAGGGACGTTTCTACCTCATTGATTGAATACTCAGTATTTATGTAGAAATACCCCTTGGCAGGGATTTGATTTCAATGTTTTATTTACGCTCAAACCTAGAAGATATTCTAAATTCAAAACTCAAAAATGTTATTGGCAGTTTCTATTTGTTTTTTCCCAATATGTCGATTTGAGCTTCGCTTCAAAATCCACACTAATGCGATTACGTCATATACATATTCCAAATTCAATTAATTTTATTTGACAGCGTTGGAACTAAATGCGAAATTAGGCAACATAAATAAAGTATTATTTATTCCTTTATTCGACACATTTGGACAAATCCGATGCGATGCCCTTGCTTACAGTTGGAAACGACCTTATCTGGTTTGGACTACTTCGATTTTTCTTTTAGAATGTTGGTTCAAGCATATCAATGCCTTCTTAGTCACTTTTTTCATTTAGCCAGAAATGAATTTGAATATAAAATTCTTTAACATTGTTATTTACTTTTTACAAATAATGTATGCGACTACATGTATTATTAGTAGGGTAGTAGAGAGGGCGGTGGGCTGTAGGGAAGAAGGTGTGCAGTTGGGAGTGCGGTGGGCAGTAGGGAGGGCCGTGGGCAGTACGACGGGATGTGGGCAGTAGGAGGGCGGTGGGCATTTGGGAGGGTTGTGGTAAGTAGGAAGGGCCGGGTGCAGTAGGGAGGGTGGTGTGCCATAAGAACAGCCATGGGCTGTAAGGAGGCGGTGGGCAGTAGGGAGGGCTGTCGGCAGTGATGGAGTTATGGAGTGATGTGGGCAGTGGGCAGTTGTAGTGTTCTTATGACTCTGACTCCGGAGTAGTGACTCTCACTCCCAGGGTTTTAGGGAGTCACGGGTGATTTGATGAGTCTGACTCCAGGGGTTTTGGGAGTCAGAGTAATGACTCTGGGAGTCGACTCCCAAACCTGGGAGTCATAACTCTTTTGAAACATGCGCACATGGGACTATTTTTTTAAGTTTTTTTTCTCATCTACTTTTATCATTAAACGCAAGGTTCCTTCACAAAAAGAAACTAAAAAATAAACTTTTATCAGGTTACAACATATGTAGTAAATTTTTGTCATGAATGTTGGTCGTCACCCAGACCCAAGGTATTGCAATGGAACTGCAAACAAAATTTATTATTTATTTAACCTGATGAAAGTGGCTATTTTAGTTTCTTGTTGTCAAGGAAACTTGACTAAACGTATAAAAGATTTTAGTTTGAGATTGTCCTACCCGATTTTCCATTTTTGTACTCTATAACCTAGGAGTCGAGAGTCATGACTCTGACTCAGAATCGACTCGCAAAATTCAAGGAGTCAGAGTCATGACTCCGAGATTCGACTTCTAACATTTAGAGAGTCAGATTCATGACTCCCAGAGTCAATGACTCTGACTCCGGCCAAACTGGGAGTCATGGAGAACACTAGGCCGTGGGCAGTTGGAAGGGGCGTGGGTAGTAGGGAAGGCCGTGACCAGTAAGAACTGGGGTATCGTGAATAAAAATTGATCATATATTGGCAACGTTTGTTGGAGGTCTAAAAATTTAGTCATGCGTAGTGGAGGTGACGTAAGTGTCTAAAATTTTAGAACATAAGTTTAGGCCACTTTTAAAGCATTTTATGAGAAGTATGGAAAATTACAATATAGCTAAAACGGTTCAGTCCCATGCTATAGCAATGCACTTTTTGAAATTCACAAATCGTTTCAAATATAATAGTGGGCATTTCCCAACGACTATTCGTTTAAAATATGTTCCGGGTGGGTTATATTTCTGAACATTGGATACGTAACCCCCTGTCAGAAACAGTATGGAAATACCTTGTAAGTGAATGAAAAACCATGATAAGAAAGCGTTGGATGGGACCAAATTATAAAACAGTGAATGTGGCGACATTCGAAGAAGGGTCCCCGTCCCTAGCCTTGGGCAAACCAGTCTGGCATGCCATGCCAATGGCCTAAGTTTATATATAGGTCATTTCTCAAAATCTTGCAAAGAATACACTTGACCTTGACGTGTAAGCTGAAGGGGTTAATCGCATGAACATGTTGGTTCCAAATGATTCATAAAAACTGTTGAAATTTTTTTATCAAAACCGCTCTAAATTTTTCGGATGAGCAGTAAAACTGACCGACACCTATTGCAAGTTAATGACAAAGCATCTTTGTTCGCTAAGGCGACAAAACATTTATTTTATTTGGATAGCATAAGCATTAAAATATTTGCATATAAGCATAATTTAAAATTAATAATAAAAATAACTGTAGATAGACTTAAACTTTTAATTCTTTGGCTACTTCAATGCTAATAAATCTACAGGAAAAATGGTGATAAAATATTGAAAGATTCTATGCGGCAAAAATTAAGTATTTAAAGTTTTAGTAACATTAAGCATAACAAACTCGATGACCACGTAAATTCGAAAATATGTAGGAATGAATTTGAAAATTTTCTTTAACGTTTTCTAATAAGAAAAATAAAACTAACCTGACAAAACTGTGAGAATCAACACTATTGGTTTTGCTAAAAGTCTTAAAAGTTTTTAGCAGATTTTATTATATTGTAGAAAGGTATTTGCTTCTTTTAGAATTTCTAAACATACTTGGTTTCCCAGATTCATAACACCTCTGAACTCCCAGAAGCCAAGTTACTACAGGGGCTGCGGGAACCCACGGTAGGGCTGCGGTAAACTACGTCAGAGCTGCGAGAAACTACAAGATGGCTACAGGAACCTGCGGGAGGGCTGCGGGAACCTACTTTAGGCTTGGGGAAACTCACGGGAAGGCCGCGGGAGGGCTGCGGGAACCCACGGGAGGGCTTCCAAAGCTTCGCGGCAACCATATTGAATGCTAAGCGAAAATGTTAAATATTTAATCCTAACATTGTTAATACGATACGAAATTTGTTATTAATTAACTTGGTCAACGGAATAAGGAGAAAACCAGGGACAGACGGTAGACGGTTATGGGGGTACCTGAAGTCCGTTGTTTTTCAAGATCCTCGCCCTGAGACAATTGAACAAATGAAAGCGTCTATTATCGGATCCGTTGCTGCAATCCCTGTTGATACTTTTCATAATGTACGACGGGAATTCTACTATCGCCTGGGTTACGTTACTAATACCAACGGAGCTCATTTTGAGCAATTTATTCGTTGAAATATAGACAAACAATTTTATTAGAAGTTTAGCAGTTTATACGATTGGATCATTTCGAATATGTATGAAATAATGATGAATTTTTGATTCAACTAACGTTTAACCTTGCAATAACTTTTTCTTACTTCTAGCACTGCCTGATGCAGTGCAACACTCTAAATTTCTGACGCATTTTTTATAAAAACTTTCTCCATATGGTACTTAATTCTGGATGACCCTGTATAACCATTTGAATTGCACCATGAATATAGTTTGTTCAAAAATGTTTCAAATGTGTAACTATGAAATGAGCCGCAACAGCGGCCTGTTTGGTTAACTTGCCGATATTAAGTTTTTGGGGAATTTGATCAAACATCGATTATTACTAGTGAAATTAATGTTCTTATGAGAAAATTCTTACACAGATGAAGCTATACTCCATTGGTATAATTTAACCTGATATTATCGACCACGATGAGGAAAGATATCAGACTTTCCTTTTGCACAAGTTACTAAAGAGGAAATTGGATTTAAAAAAGTTTGAAATTATTTACTAATTTTTATTCCATATTATTGTCTCCTCAATTTCTCAAAATAAATAAACATTGAAAATATTTGTAACGTTTATTTAATCTTTTCTGCATTCAATACGAATCAAGTTTACTTAGAATGTTGCAACTGTGTGCATACAGAATGAATTTCTGCAGAGATCATCAATCATACAGCATCAGTCAAATTTGTTATTTCTTTGCAAAATTCAAATTAAGTACCAAAACTAGATGTCATATCCGTAATCATGGCAATATTTGTTATAAATTGACATACACAACTAAATCAGCGAGCATAGTACCCTGTAAAGCTTTTCCAAATTAGTTACCACTTCTAAATTTTTAGTAAGATCAATTTTCTAATTACATTTTTCTTAATAAAAAGTTGTTCACATTTTGTCTAATGTGTCATTTTTCAAACATTATTGCTTTCAAAAACCAACTAGAGTATAGTTAAACTTGTTTGATGTTTTTTTAGCAACCGTGAGTGCAATATTAATTGTGAATATTCATCATTGAGCATAACAGTGCTTATAATCTTGGCATGCATAACTTTAATTAAATATTTTTATATGTGTGTGTTCGTACAAATTTCTTTCGAATCAGATGATACTATTCTTTTCAGGTAGGAGGCAAAACTTTTAGACAGCATTTCTATGAAAAAATTATATCAAAGCGTTACATATGCAACAAAGGTAGATGAGAAATACATCACCAATATTTGACAAAACATCAAGCACCCTTGGTTTCCTTGAATCAACAACTTTTTTCATATTAACTCTGCTTGCGAAAATTTTTATTGTTGATAAAATAAATCTTTTGCGACGAAATTTTTTAGCCCAAACTATATATACCAGACTAGAAAACTAATTTGAATCGTTGAATTGCAACATCAGCACCAAAATCATCGAATGACCCAAGGTTGCTATGAGGAATTAGTCTAAAATCACTAGGATAAGGTTAGCCAGTAACTCAATTTTTTCTTAATTTAGTTTATTGAAGAAATGACAATCAGCAAAGTAAAACAACCAATAATATTAAAGTTAAGGAATGAAAAAAAATTTTGTTTCGAAATTCATAATATTAAACACAATTTTTTAGGTAAAAGAAAAAATTAGTATTTTCAATTTGTTAAATTACCATGACAACTCTTGTAATATGGAATTCTCGGTTGCCTGAAGGCAACCAGAGCTCAAAAAATTAATTTTGAAAAAAAATTGAGTTACTGGCTAAACTCAATTAATCAATCAAATTAGGGTTTATTATGGACTTAACTGAATCCATGAGAAGTGTCAAAGCTCTTCCAAAATGGATACCATCTCTAAACTTTACTAAAAGATCAAATTTCTAATTACGTTCTTAACCATAAAAAGTATTGTTTAATTTGTTATTTTTCAAAAATCCAAGTTTTCAAAAATGAACTAGAGTATAGGTGTGAGAGTTTGTGCTAGGTGATAATATAAATTGTAAATTTTCACCAATGAGCATAACAGTGCTTATGATCTTGGCATGCTTATCTTTCTCAAATATTTATACATTCATCGATGTGAGCTCGTAGAAGTTTCTTCCGAGTCAGATGGCACTTTTCTTTTTAGATGAGTGGTAACACTTATAGAAAGTTTTTCTATGAAGAAATATATCACAGAAAAAGTTATGCAACAAATGTAGATGAAAAATACACCATCAATATTTGACAAAAAGTCAAGCTTTATTGGTTTCCTTGGGTCAATAACTTTTTTCATATTAACTCTGCTTGCGAAAATTTTCATTCTAGATAAAATAATCCTCTTGCGACGAAAAATTTCAGCCCAGAATCTATATATGCCAGACTCGTAAACAAATTTGAATCGTTCATTTGCAACATCAGCACCAAAATCTTCGAATGACCAATGAACTTGCCTCGGAAAGACGTATTCCCCTGATTTCTTCAACGGATACTTTGAAAGTTGAAAATCCTTTGTGAATTCCATCGCTTCGTCTATCAGTTCCGTAGTATCAATGTATATAGAATTATTGCATTTAAGAACTTGTTGCACAAATGACGTGTTTGGATAGTCATTTGGATACCACGTGGGAATTTCAGCAGTGATAAACCAAACTTCCGTAGGTTCTTTGGTAGCATTAATGTATGTTTCTGAACCATGTCTTGTTCGTATTCGCCTTTCCCTATTAGTATCTTCATTTCTGCTTCAAATGCACTGGGTAATAGACGAGAAAAATTAATTTTGCCATTAGGATAGAACCCATGCTCAAGTATTGGGTGCATGGGTGCATACCAACGAATTACTTCAGTCTCCACATCTTCATATTTTCTCATGTACTTTGGCTCTTTTGGAGACGTGAGGTCAGACACAACGATTCCTTTGTAAAGATCACACAAACATATGACTCCCAGAAGCCAAGGTAAAAAGATGCAACTAAAAAAAGTTGGATTAATAGCATTTCAAAATATACCCCTGTTTGTATTTATAACCATAGATGTATTTTGACATAAGACTAGTCAAATGTACCAGATGTATAAGATCTGTAGATACATGCAAACAAGGTCTCCAATCTCTGTTTGAGTAACCTAATTAGATTTTATTAATGAATCAAGCTACTGGATAGACATTATATCAACAAATTGTCACAAAATTTAATGTAAAAGTAGAAGTGTATAAAATCTGTTTCCGTGGAGCTGCTTGTTGTAGCATTGCTTTACAGCGTCGGACAATTTAAGTTTTGGCATCGGAAGTTTTTGGAAAAAAATTTATTTGCGTTGTGTGCAATTAAAGAACAGCAAAATAAACTATAGTTTATTTGGCTCCAATAACTAAAATAAAGAATAAACTTCACAAATAACGCTTGCAAATCCTCCCCCCTCCCCCCTAAAAAAATCTAACATTGCAAGGACGAAAATTGTCTGACTATAAAGCGAATTAACATCAAATGAACCTTGAATAATACGATACTTATGTTTTCTTTGTGTGGAATGTCTAGAGAATTGTATAAGTATAGGGAAAGGATAACGGTGTTATGCCAATAGTGAAGGTGGCGATATGAATACTAAGGACACAAATTTTAGCCTGAAGTATCCGATGGATTGGGATAACGTATATATTTTGGATTATCGTAGTAAAAATTTGAAACAACATAACAAAACTTGCTATTGAATCCCTTGCTTATGCCCGATATACACGGGGAAAGAAACTATCTGGAAAGATGGAAAGTTTCGTGAAAAGTTGAATTTTACCATGTATCCACATCAGAAACTTTTCTTAAAAATTCTTTTTTCCAGCAAATTTTCTCTCCCTTTCCTCAAATAGGGCCGAGTTCTAATTCGAGAAAATTTTTTGAGAAATATCTGGTTTAAAATTTGTGCAGATGGATTTGTTTGGAAGTTGGGGCTAGTTGAAAATAAGAGGAGGAAAAAGTAAATAAATTCAACTCATCTCCCGCATGGCAAGTTAAACGCGGGAATTTTCATGAAAAATATCTTGATTCGAAAATTGAAAAAATAAACTTTCTTCGTGTAACCAAGGAACAAAGAAATGTTTCCGAAACAGGAAAGAAAAACTTTTAACCTCGAAAGTTTCCTTCAGAGTAATTTTTTTTCCCCGTGCATATCGGGCATAAAGTTAGTAAATGTGCAATGAGTTAATTTTTTTAACGGAAGGACAAGGGAAATATCTTGATGTTTCCAAAGAATATTTTCGAAAATCTGATAGAAGTGAATTATATAAATGCTATTTTGTTCGGGACAGCCTCCTAGTACTTCTGTTGAAATACTCGACGTTGCGCTGGTCCAGCAAGTTTCGCCAAATCAACGTGAACAAACGCAAACTTAAATACCTACACAGAAATAACTAAAGCTACTTATAACCAAAAATAGTTATAGACAAGGAAGCCTACCTGGAAAGAAGTAAAGCTAGGCAAAGACAGCTTTTCCAAAACCTGTAGAACTCAGTGGACCAAGAGGTTACGTATAAGGAGCATATTAAGCTAAGTGGCAACGCGCAGAGATACCTAGAACTATACTTATCCTAGATAACTTTCAATTTCCCAGCTCGAAATAAAATATTTCAGCAAAATTCCCTGCGATTTCGTACCAAAATTCCAGTGATTTCACGAATAAGTAGTTTAATTTTACCATATAACATAGAAATAGATTGAAATGTAAACTCTGGGTTTCCTATGAAAAGCCTAGTCTGCATATGTGCTCACCGTAAATTCATTTAGAAAGATTTGGACATCCAGCTTAAAATAAGAATATTAAATATGCAATTACAACAAATCTGGTATAAATGCAGTAGAAATGGGCTTAAGCAAAGTGACAGCAGATTAATTCTAAGGTTACCTTTGATAGGAGTAGTATGTTGCCTACAGTCCTCAATGTTATTTCAAATAACATTGAGGACTGTAGGCACTTTCCGCACTTCCAATTAACACTCATAAATCCACCTATTTTCGTTCTACATTAGAAATGTAGAATTAACAGTGAGGACTACATGTATATTCAACACTCCAAATTAACACTCATAATCCGTCTGTTTTTCGCTCTGCATTGAGAAATGTAGGATTAACATTATGGACAGTAGGTCTTTTCCAACCGAGTTGGTAACTCCGAATTAACTCTCACAAATCTGTATAAATAGATTTATTGGAAGGAGGAATGGATTTCAACCAATTGAATAAAATTTATATCGGTAAAATATAGAATATATAAATGTTGAGTAACATTAGATGTCTTTTAGTAATAAGTCACACTCAATAGAGAATGGACAATTTCTACGTACATCTGCAAAGTGATGCATCTCCAGCATTTTTTCCAACTAACACTATATCAAATTTTCGAAATCAGTTGTCTAGACCATTTAATTTAGACAGTAGTACATACGAAGTTGCATTGGCTGAATGTACATATACGTTTACACGGCCTTGTATAGAAAAAGATACTCCAATTTTAGAGATTTTCGAATATGGAAATTTGCTGGGAATAATACTTCCAACAAGTTTGGAAGATTTAACGTTGGATTATCCTCTAGACAAGACAAATTACTATGGGAATAACGTGAGTTACGGATATAAGTTTATGGATTCTTCGCTAATCAAGGAAGGAATGTTTCCTTATGTAACAAACTCTGAAATAACTGAAGACTCTAGATTAGCAATAGTAAAATGGGCGGAGATTTCTGTGTCAACTACAACAAATATTACTACCGTAATAGAACTTATGAATGTACTAAATACGGAAATAGAGAAATATTATCCAGGTTTTAGAATACAAAATGGCGATGACAAATGGTATATAGAAATTCCTGAAGTTGGGCGATCTGCAAACATAAAAACATTATCCTTAATGCCACAAGTTCTAAAATATATATCTAACCCAAGAATGCAAAAGCGCTCACAAGATGATGACACAGAGC
>NIPM01000396.1:341831-369722 GCA_002738285.1 Holacanthella duospinosa | reverse complement strand
AGAAGTGTGAAGGAGAAGTGCGAAACTCCTCCTCAGAAAGTGTAAAGAACCAATTACAGAAGTGCAGAAAAACAGGTCTCACCCCAAAAAATTTCATACTTGAGCACTTTCACACTTTCACAGAAGTCTTTACAAAAGTGTGAAAACACGCCCCGAAANCTTTCCATTTTCCTAAATTACTTCATCCCAATCAATGCAACGGTACGCCGCGCCACAATATGAATCAAGAAACAAAAATTTTAAATGAGTTCTGTAATGATAAATCACACTTGTTTACACTTCTCATACTCCGTCTATTTAAAACGTGATTCAAAACTTCAGATTTTCGTTTCAATTGTTTTCAAGATTTTGATTAACGACAAAAATCATTTAAAACAAAATTACCTGCTCAACCTCAATTAAATTCAGGTCAATTTTATCTTCCTTTGACTCATCAGCAGAACCAAGATCGTCCAAATCGTTGCATCCTCAAATATGTTGTAAATAACTTTTTACTAAATAATAGTAAATAAGTAAATAACTTTTTACTAAATAATTTAATTACTAAAACTCAAGTAGAAGTTACTTCAAAACTAGGGCTCACCCGATTCCTCTTCACACTTTTGCACACTAGTACAGAAAGAGTTGAAATATTTTCAAGTGTGAATTGTATAGAGGTCTCACCCGTTGTGGCTTCACACTCATGCGCGCTTCAACATAAAAGTGTGCAATAAAGTCATATGTGAAAGTGTGAAACTAAAAAGGTAGACCCCTAGTATGTCTAGTTGATTCAAATTATGAATGTGTTATATCTAACTTAAAAGGTTTTACTTTTAATGTTTTTTATCAATAGTTGTGCTGAGATCGATTACTGCATTTGTTTTTTACTGATGATTTTTTTTCATGTTGCACAGTTGGACAAGCTGCGCAATTTCCGGTCGACTCTCGGATGAAGAAAGGTGCTGCTTGGATTTGATGTCTCACCTGTTATGTTGGGATGTGTGTTTTCGGCTGGGGTATTGTTTGCGAATGTCGCGGGAACCTTGTTATTTGAAATTAGGAGAGGGATAGTCACGTGAAAATGTGTAACGTGGACAAAAAAGCATTCGTATGTGTTTTTTTTTTGTTACTTCTCTCAATTGATTGAACAACTCATTCTTTTCCTTCGAGCTCCTACAGCAGCAATGAATTTTTCTTTCTCTAAGTTTTTTTTTTAATTTAACGATTATAGCGTAACGTTTTTTTCACCCTCAGCGGTTATCAATTTCTATATAATTGTGTTATTTAAGGTTTTAGCTCGTGCTAAAAAATAAAGGCAATCAAGAATTAATTTTTGTACTCACAATTCGTTGAATACAACTTACTATCTAGACAAAAAATTTTTGGGTTGAAAATTAGAATATTTGGTTATCAAAGGTCAACAATTATAATTATCCTCTCACATTCAGGTATGGTGCAGCACATTTTTTCTAGTTTATGGGACTTGTGCGTCTAGGTTGAATGAGATCAGTTCCTTTTTTCAGGATAAAAAAAAGTGTTGGGTACTTTATGGGTTGTTGAAGTTTGCAACTGTTCCTGTTGGGATTGTTGCTGATGATCACGCACTTGCTGCTGCTCACGTTGTTGTTACTGCTCACGCTGTAATTGCTGGTCACGTTGTGCAATTTGTTGCAGTAGTTGTTGCTGTAATATGCTCACTTTGGTGGGGATTGTAATGAAGAGTCAACGGAGGACCGGTGAGATTTGTAGGTGGAAAAAAAGAGGTGGCAATTGGGTTATTGACGTGAACGGGGTTGTTTGATCGTAGTCCCAGTCTACATTCAATTAAACATGATCGATTTTCGGTGTTTTCGTAACATCTAAGTAAATAGTCAAAGCATTCCCGTTCAAGCGAGTGAAGTATAGCTAGTTTATTTTTTTAAGCGCTGAGTGTTTTCAGATGTAGTAACGAGTTGGCGTCTGAACACAGACTGATTGATTTTGAAAATTGCAGAAGATTGCAGATGAGCAATAGCTTCTTACAATGTTATACTTGGTGACAGATGATTGGCCTTGAGCTATAGTAGAAAATTGAACTTAAGAGTCAGTTTATTCTAGTTTGATCCGGATTGTTTAAGGATTTTGTTTCTGTTTCTCACAGTTTGGTTTATCCATGGAATTAACACGTGAAAAATAATTTTCTTATAAAAGCAAATGAAATGAGACTTGGTCAGCTAAAAACATTCGCATTTGGACATTTCACTCCTCCGGCATAATGACCGTTGATCCTCATTGTGATTATTGTGTTGATTTATATCAGAGCAGGGGCTTGTTTCACAAAAGGATTACAATTTTACAATTACAATCAACTACAATTCACATTTACAATTCTACAAGTCACCTTTGTGTTTCACCATAGGTTTCACAAATTTATTTGTAATTGTAAAATTGTAACAAAGCTTTGTAAAAAAAATTGTCACGATTACAAACGCGAATTTCTAATATTAATTAATTTGAAATTTTGTTTTGTATTATTCGTCAACCATTTGTCATAAATTGTTCGTCGACGAATTCAATCTTTGGGCGTAGGAAGGGAGTAAGGTTAGTATTAATAAGTTTTTCAATTTCATTAATATAGTTTTAATATTTTTATCATATTGTTACAGTTCTAGTGTATTTTAGTTAAAAGTGAACTGTATGATTATTATTTTTATAAATTATTATTAGATAATTTATGTAAATGTTGATTTCCTTTGTGTTTATTTTATTTTATTTGTTTTTGTTACTAATTATGGAAATTAGTAAGCTTAGGATTAGTTTATTATTATCTTTTCCTTTGTTTTATTATTATAATAGTATAATAATAGTTTTTGTGCACGAGGCACTCTAAGGCTCGAAGGGTATAAAAACCCAGAGCCTGGAGTCCAGAGACTCATTCTGATTTGGACTAAGCTTAGTAGCTTAGTCTTACCTTGAGTAGGGAATCAGAATCCTCAACAATGAGAGTTGGCAATTTCATTGTTGAGCGAGTATTTGTTTTTACTTTGACTTAAAGTTATTGTTTATTTGTTTTTAATAATTTTGATTATTAAATAAAAATTAATTTTGTTAATGTATTGTTGTTCCTATTGTCGCATTTATTGAATATGGTTTTGTTTGTTCATTTTTTTTATAAACTCAAAGTTAATTGAGTTTATAGTAAATTCAGTCAAGAGGTAAGTGTTAGAGTTGTTGGTGGAAAAGCCACAAAAAGTTAAAAGTTAAAAGTTTAGTTTAATTTAATTTTCAATTCAATTAGTTTTTTATAGTTTAAATCAATTAAAATAATTGATTAGAAAATTAGTGTTATTGGATTCTGGGAATTTCGTCCAACTAAATTCAAGTAAGTTGGTCGATTTAGACTAGAACCATAACAATATTTTAATCATAATTTAATCTCATTTTCCAATGAACTGATTATAAACATTTTACAAAAATTTTTAAGACAAATTTGGTTCCTTACCAACAAATTCATTTCCCACATGTATCCTACGCACCGTTGGTTTCATCTGATAGGGCATATCATGAGCAAAACTCTGGCAAAAATTACAAAAGCCTGTTTGAACCAGAAGATACAACAATCAAATGCGATCCTCGACAAGGTCGGTCAAATAGAAAGTTAACGCTATCTGATTGCTAAATTGGAGAAAATCAACTGACTTAATGTTGACATCTAGGTACATATTTTGCCTGTTGCATGTTGTACGTGGAGATGTGGTTCTAAAGGATGTCAACAAGGCCATTAGCGAAGCAACAAAAGTCTATTCGGTTTGTTGATTGGTGTCCAACTGGATTCAAACTTGGGATTAATGCCCAACCTCCTTCAGTAATTACAACAATTTCAACATTATTTGAATTGATTTCTAAATGATATCACGTTGGTAATTGAAAATTTGATCATGGTCAAGGTTATCCCAGGTGGTGATTTAGCACTACCTCGTCGACACTGTTGTATGTTATCAAACACAACAGCAATTGTAGGAGCTTGGACAAAAATAAATCACAAGTTTGACCTAATGTATGCAGAAAGAGCTTTCGTTCATTGGTAACCACCCAAATAATTTTACCTAATGTTAATTGAAAATTAGTGTCCTCAGTATAAACTACTTGTTCTTGATTGGTTCTAACTCTCACGCTTGTTCGAAACTGCAAAAAAGTAGTCGCTTTCGATGATGAGGATGACGATGATGGATTCAATTAGTGAGACTTATATCCATCAACTTCATTAAATTAATTACCAGAAGTCGTTGCAAGTTTAGAATTTCAAAAAAATAGCAACAAATTATAACTAATGATTATTATGTCTTAAGAACCAATCCGATTACTGCAACCAATTTTAAAATCAAAGCGATAGTTTTATTAAAAAAAATTAAGTTTATAATTATGATGAATAATTTGGAAAGTACAAGATTATAAAGTGGAGGAATTCTGTTAGTTTGTCAACAATTTACGTTAGACAGGGTATAGGGACTATAGTATCGCATGACTCTGACTCAGGAGTCGACTCATGAGTCCGAGTCGACTCAGAATATTTTTGAGTTTGACTCTGACTCTGACTCTGACTCACTAAAACCAAAGAGTCAGAGAGTCGACTCGGAGAGTCGTTGACTCTTGACTCTTTAGTATTGAAGTCTGACTCTGAGGCGACTCTTCAGGAAAAAAGTCAACTCTTTGTAAACCATACCTAAAACATTCCATTTCATCTCATGAAATTGCATCAGACATAATACTGGTGTTTTTCAACGACTAGAGAGAGATAACCACACTACCTTACTATCAGCCAAACATCCGTTTGGTTTCAGGTGTAAGTGCCTTTTTGTAAACGCCTGGATGAAATGCAAAAACCAGGAATTATTTCGCGAACTTGTCTCCGAATTCGTGTAAAAAAATGACTGGGACCTAAACTCTTACTTTTAATTGATGTGAAAATTGCATGTGTTAGACGAGTAAGCAATTTGTTTTAATTAATTTTAAAACATTGTCATCTGACTCATGAGTCGACTCATGAGTCGACTCATGAGTCGACTCATGAGTCGACTCTTTGACTCATGAGTCATTGACTGTGACTTACAGGCTAAAAACCCAAAAGAGTGAGTCGACTCCCAAAAAATTTAAACTTTAACTCTGACTCTGACTCTGACTCACTAAACCCAAAGAATCAGAGAGTCGATTCAATGAGTCAATGACTCTGACTCAGGCTATAATGCGAGTCATGCGATACTCTAATAGGGACTGATTTTGGTCAGGAAATAGGACTTACTCGTAGGACTCAATGAACTTATTTCTTGGGATCTTGTGATACTTGTAGGAGGATTGCTGAGTGTTCACATACCTAATAATCACAAATCAAAATTAATTGCCACTATTTTCAATTTACCTAAAATTTGACAAGAATTTGCTTCACAGAAACCATCGTCGTCCAACTCAGTGGAAACTTCGTCAGAACTCTCGTATTTATCATTTTTTGCCACAAAGTTTTTTAAATCACAATTGTAATTTAATTACAATGTGAAAATCCTCTGCAAAAATTTATTTATAATTCATTTACAATTGTTACAATTATTGTTTTGTGAAACCATATTTTCATGGGAATTTGTAAATTGTAAACAAATTGTAAATTGTAATTTGTAAAACCCTTTCTAATTGTAAATTGTAAGTGTGATTTTTATGAAACGTAAAATTGTAAAATTGTAAAGTTTTTTCTACAATTTTACAATTGTAAAATTGTAATCCTTTTGTGAAACATGCCCCAGGTTTGATTACATGATTACATTATTAATGATTACAGAGATTATGATTACAGATTACTAATCTGTAATCTATAATCAAACCCCTTTAAGTAATCTATAATCAACTGGGTTTGATTACGGATTTGCGGGCTTGTAATCATAATCAAGTAATCAAACCCCTGAATTATTTCATATGATTATATGATTACATATTATTGTTATGATGAACAACCAAAAACAAGCACGTTATATAGGAACTTCTTACGCTTTTCATTTATGCTGAAACAAATCATTCCAAATCATTTTATACTAACACAAATCTTTTCTGTGCTTGGTTTCTACTTCTCTTGAATTTTTGTTTTAGAACAGTGGAGTACCATAACTTTTTAAATAAGAACTTTTTTTTTTAATTATTGATCCCACACTTGAAATATATATTGTTCCGTATGCTGCAAAAGCTAACAGTGTTAGAGTAAAATTTGGAAAATTGTTTCAAATTTTAGAGTCAAGTATTTTTAACTTGTTTCGGTAGTTGGAAATAAGGTTAGGGCAAAGTTAGAATAAACGCTAGTCGCTGAAAGATGAAACATTATGGTAACTACATCTACTTTTGTGCTCGAATCACATCATGAAACTTCTTGCGCAAGATTTAGTGAAATTTTTGGTGAAAATAATTAAGTGAGTACAGTTTAAGCGGAACCAAATTTTCTCTCAAAATACTTTCAAAATAGTGGTTTTTAGATATAACAGGTATTGGTACCAGTACATTAGTTTTTACATTAGCATTCACATGATAATTTCCAAATGCAACCATGTTCGTATGGAAGTATCTTGGGAAAGATGATCAAGGATCATGAAATTTTTATACAGACACGCATATAAATAATGGACACACTATCGCGTCTACCCAAAAATTTATAGTTAAGTTAAGAACACGTTCTTCAACGTTGATGTAAGTTAAAGCTAAGAGCAACGACGGATTGTTAGTAATTTTAGCACTCTGTTTTATAATTTGAAATTGCAGTATTATTTTTTGAAACCAACATATTTAAAAAAACTCAATATTAGAATTTGATTCCATGTATAAAATAAAATTCCAAAGTAATCAAAAATTGTAATCATACTTGCATTAGATTATGATTACTGATTACAGATTACTAATCTATGATTATGATTACTCCAAAATGTAATCATAATCATGATTACTCATTTTTGGCTGTAATCATGTAATCAGTAATCTGATTACTTTTTTTCTGCAATCAAACCTGCTCTGATTTATAAGAACCTATTTCTAATGTTGTTTAATTGTTAAAATGTTTTGGGGCCTAGTATTAAAAATTTTGTAATTTTTTTTGAGTTACATGATTAGCGACTTGGAGAAAATGCTGAGCGGCGATGTGAGCTCAATGCACTTGTGCAGCATTAGATTGTGAGCTTGGGATCATTTTCTGGGTTCAACGCTTTCTTGTGATGAAGTTCATATTATTTTATGAAAATTTTGCTAATTTTTAGAAATGTCAAGTCTAATGAGAGATTTTTATTTCATTGCAAATTTGACAATAATTCAAATGATTTCTATTTTCTGGGAATTGAAATAGTTATTCAGTCGTCTTCATACCGCTGAACTTAAGAATGTTTTAAAAGTTTTTAGTGTAAGCGATTTGGTGGTAGGAAATGCTGTGCCAATTGGGTTTTCGCCGTTTTGGGTGGAGTTCGGAATAGTTTCATTATGGTTGAGTAGTGTGTAGTCTCTAGGGTATATTGTGTCGGTTCGTTGTTCAGGTTGTGCTTGGTCCGAAATAAAATATTTGTTTTTGTTTATTTCTTTGTCTGTTTGTATTGCTAATTATTGTTATTGTTTTAATAAAAAATTCCATCATCAGGGTGTGAACCTTGTGACTCACTGGTGCGATTGTGTGCGAGTGCCGGCTGGGGTGATACTCTACGTCTAATGGGATCTTGGTTGCGTGTTTAGTTAGTTGGTGGGGTAGGATAGGAATTATTTCGAAGTTTTAAGACAAGTATGTTGATTAGGATGATGAGGGTGAACCAGATTATGCAGAGAATGATATCGTCTATGTTATTTACGACTAATAAGGCCTCGTTTGATGGTGTTCTAGCTGTTGACATAAAAGGCAAGAATGAGTCTAGGGTTGCGATAGAAAGTTTGAAAAGTGTGAAGGTTACCCATGTCGCCCAAACGATGGGAAATAGTTGAAGTAGGTGGCTAAAGATGGACACGTGTGTATTTATGAAAACAAGGTCATTCCAGCCGGTGTTGATTTTTCCTAAGCTAATGTTTATGTGAGTGGTATCTCTGTGCCATTTTGATTGAAGATGTCGGAAATATCATCAAACGTGAGGTTATTGGTGGTGTGTGTTTGTTGGTAGATTGTCCATGCTCCAGCGATAACATGGTGAAGGATGACTGTCGATCAATTGGAGTTAGGACAGAAAAATTAAGCGGAGACAATGGTGTCATCTGATTTTGTAACTATGCTGCACTGGCATTCTAATTGGGCAATATGAGCTCCCGCTTTGCGTAGAACAGAGTTTTTTTAGTTGTTGGACAAATGATCTTCAAATGTTCGTTTGGGTTGATGATACTTAATAAATGTCGTTTGATTTATGTGATGATTGTTAATTCGGAAGGCTGGAAAGATGAAACTTCAGCTTTTATTGAGATCATCTGTAATTCGAAAGATAGTATGTTTACATCGGTTTTGAATTGTTTATCTATTTGCTACGATTCTAATTGTTACGATATGCTTGAGATCGGAGCTGATTCGAGTTGCCTTATACACTCCATTTATGTTGTCTGAGTAATTGTTTAAGGTTTAATCCACAGCACCATTCGTAGAAGTTGGCTTAGTTTTCGTTTGCGTCTGTTTTGTGTTGTGATAGGAATGTTAATTTTTATGAGCTGGTTGATTTTAGCCACAATTGTGTTAAGTACTTGCTGCGTTTTTGAGTTTGAAGTGTTGTTTGAGATTGCTTGATTTCCTGGAAGATTTACTTCATAAAATATAGGTATGCTAATAATATAGCCATAAGAGTTCATTATATCTTCGTGGTGGATGCCTGTGTAGTCATCCGAATTCCGATCATGTGTTCCCTGGCTTTTGTGGTTTGAATTAGCCATAGTGCGGATAAAAAATATATATTATTACCAGTTTCTCTTGGAAGCAAAGCCGATGAAAAATCCGGGAAGAAAAATGCGATATTCAATATTGTAGCTCCAATAAGGATAAAAAAAATACAGAAGACTGAACTAAATTTTGAAAAAAGTCAAAAACTAAAAAATCTTGAAACCAAAGCGATCTATTACTACAATCGAAGTAAACAATCTAAGTCAGACGATATTTACAAAATTAAACTTAAATTATTAAAAAAATCAATTAAAAATCTATGTCAAAAAGAAGCTAAATTAATGTTTACAAAATCTATACAAACTAAATGGTATATGGGATGCGATGGAAAATATGTTTGAATATCGCATTAACTTTGTTAACAATAGATGAAAAATATGTGTCTACATCAGTTGTTCGTATTGTGTCACAGTTAAATGTGTCGTAAACGACTCTTTTCATAACATTAAAGTCAATGTTTCTGTAATCTCTAAATTTAATTAACCTATGTACTTTTTTGTCTCGTTTGATATCTAAGGTTAACTTAACTAAGCGATGGTCAGAAATAAAATACTCAAGTACAGTACATTTTAAGTTGTTATCACAATCATTTGTTACGACTAGATCTAATAAATTATCATTTCTTGTAGGTTTATCTACTAGTTGTATTACAGCAAGTTTTTGGAAAATTTTATTTAGCTTAATTTTGTTATTTGATTCTTCTAACATGTTAATATTAAAATCACCCAAGATGTACACCTTTTTACCTAAGTGTAATAATTGACCTAAAAAACTAAACTACGGGGGGGGGGGGAGGTACATGAACCGACTGAACGTTTGCGGAAACCCACGGGAGGGCTGCGAAAATTCTTGCACATATTTGAATTCTTATCTAACAACACTAACTTTAATTTTTAACAATATCAATTTTCTTATAAAAATGAGTGGGTTATGAGAATACATTTGGCAACTGTGGGTTTGTTTGCCAATTTTGTTAGTCGGGGATGGGGGATTACTGCCGAACTTTTGTTGGATTTTTTTTAACAGTCGGCACATGCAAAAGGATTTTGTTTGATATTTCTAAAAATAGTATTATGGATGCCAAATCTTTTGCTACCAAATTCGTGATTACTTTTGTTTGCCGATAGGTAAATAAATCCATCAGAAAGTCCTATCCGCCCACATATAAACCAATGCTGTGAGTTAGCACCACCCGTCTCAAACCACCTATGTTAGTCAAGTAATTAATTAATTAACTAACTACTTCAATATAATTAAATTTCAAAAATCACATCACAAGTGATCTCATCGCATTTACAATCAGGTAATAGTACAATTTTATCAATTTAAATATCCATCGCGCATCAAAAAAATTATATCCACAAAGAACTACCCTAGGTTTAAATTAAGTATTTAGGTAATTATAACCCTAAAAATAACTACGGATTTTATACTTTTCAATATGTTTCTTGTAAATTGTGGAATAAATTATCTATAGTAATTCAAAACAAACCAAAATTAAATCAGTTCAAAACAGCTCTAAAATGTTGGCTTAAGAAAAAACAAAATGAAAGGTTGAGACTCTAACTGTATCAATAAGTACAAAACTTCAAGAACCTCAATTTTAATATTAGTTATTCTCATAAGTAATTTAATATAATCTTAATAATTTCAATTTAATTTTAATCTTACTATTTTATTCCTATATAATAATCACTAATGATGCAACATGATGCTAGCATAAATCCGACATGTGGGGGGCTAACATCCTAACATTAATTAATTAATTAAATAAAAAATTTAAAAAAAATAAATAAAAAATAAAAAAAAATAAACTTAAATATGAACTTATATAAAATTATGATGTTTTCGTAACGTTGATTTTGAATAATAATAACCTCAAACTCTTATTCTTAGAAATAAATGCCGGCAAAATATATCCAGCGAGGTTGTGAGATTACAATTTTATTTCCATTCTTTCTCAATTCAAATTGTGGAACATATTGGTTCCTCAGAGTATTGAACCCTTAGTTACGACTATTAAGATAGAGGAGCCAAATTCGTTTTATAGTTTTGCTACTATGGTGATTTCCAATTTCACTTATTTTTTTAAATTCTCATTTATTTCACTTTATTCTTCACAAGAGAATATACAGGAGTCCGCAGAAATAACTAGACATGGAGAAAGTGTTAACTGCAAAAGCCATGTATAAAAATCAGGGGGTTAAAACCCCCGATCTCACTCCATGCTCACTCACTTCCTCGATGTCTACTTACTTATGCTCTTCGCTGTACTTGGATTTCAGTCTACCGTTTCTCCAGTAAATTGATTTCAGTGAGAGTTAACATTCCCTTTCCTGAAAATCTAATAGTGAAGTTGTTTTATATGGTATTCAACTTTTACTTTTAGTTTAATACGTAATTAATTATTTACCGGTGCTGAGATCTGTCTGAATCCTTTTCAAAGAACATCCGAAGAATTTCCACTTAATTGTCACGACTAAATCACGTAATTGTACTAATTGAAACTTTGAAAAAATATATAACTTACAATTACAAGGGATACAATGAGAATAATATAATCAAAACCAATTACTATTGATAGAAGTGATTTTTCAACTGGAAGTCTAATGCCTGATCCAAACTTGCCTTTCTCCTATCGTGCTCTTAGGGAAAATACGGTGTGATTAGAAACTTTGAACAATACAATTACTTTTTCCCATAACAACTCTATTCACAATTTACTGAATATTTAGAATAATACTGCATTTCCCTAGAGCACGATGAGAGAAAGGCAAGTTTGGATCAGGCATAACTTAAACTTCCAAATTCCACTTTCTCCAAACAAACAAGTTAACAACTATTTGGCTCCTCTATCTTAATAGCCGTAACTAAGGGTTCAATACTCTGAGATTGGTTCTATTACGTCAGCACGAAAATGATGTTTTGTGTCTAACCCACTCTAAACCATCAGTATTCATTTTCTTATTGATCAACCCGCTCACATCAATTGGTACATAGAAAAGTTTTTGTAAACAGCTACCTTCAAGCACTAACATTTCTATAAAATTATTACCGCCTTGCCAATATCAAATTTACGGAAGCGGAATTACAAATTTCCAAAATTGGTTATTCTAATGTTATGAATGTGTTAGTACAAAGCTGGCATCAAAAATAATCATACTTTTTTGAAATTATTACCGCTATGCCAATATTGAATTACCGCAATTGGAATTATAAATCTCAAATATTTGCAATTCTAATGTTATGAATGCATTCATACCTAGAGCCATCAAACATAATATACTTTTTCGAAATAATTACCGCTATGCCAATACCGAATTACCGGGAGCCGGATTACAAAATCACAATTTTTGCAATCCTAATGTTATGAACACATTGGTACGTAGCTGCATGAAACATAAACATACTTCTTTGAAATTAATACCGCTATGCACTATCGAATTACACTGAGCAAAATTAAAAAATTTCGTACCGATTTTTCTAGTTGTCGCAGAGACTTGATTAAAAAATTCTCTTCTCTACTTTCGCATAATCTTTCTGAGAAATGTAAACAGTATCATTTAAAATTATTTAGTTTATGGAGTTTAATTAACAAAATTTTTTGGGACAACGTTTTCTCCAGCAAATAACATGGGTCAAAAGTAACTTTCAGTTGTCCAAAAACCACTGGTTGGAGTGTATTTTGAAAATATGTAATTTCCAAAAAGACACGAAGACTAGGGTGTTCAGTGTTAAAGTATATTCTAGCTGCAGTTGCACCAGCCTCAGCTCCTCTTTTAATCTCTACACCAAGTTGATAAAGAGAAAATTTGGTAGCTAGAATCGGTGTAATCTTTCTTAAAATTATTTTTGAAACTAGTCATCGCCATGTGTTACCAGCGACAATTGGACGAATTCTCTTTCCCCCCCCCCCCTCATTTTTCAGAAGAGCTGTCAAGGACCCTCCGAAGAATATAGGACAGATAGACTCAGGAACCTTCCCTTGGATTATCAGTTTTACAAACGAATGGATACTGTTGATCAAATTATCAGAATCTATATCAGGACGAGTGAGTAGTAAATCCTTTAGAATTTGTGGGCGTAGTCCATCTAGTCTTCCGGCAGACCCAGGTGGAAACGATGAAACTATTTAATAAATATTTACTACTATTTAACTATTTAATCAACATCAATTTGTCAATCTCATGCCATAAATTCTGTCTGGTAGAACTGCACCTATCACATTTTTATTCTTGGAAATGAAACTCATTATCTTGACTTTGCAGAGTCAAGGATATACATGGGCAGTATACATATGTACAAAGCCATTTATAACGTCATCATATAAAGCTTCGATCAAGTCATCTCGTCAAGCCTCAGCGTCAATAAAAGAATGTGCTGGTCGTGGTAAGTATCATGGGCTCCACACATGTGAAATGTTTGTCAAGCGATCTCTCAATGACAGAAAGGAATTGGTGAAAAGGAATCGTCTGTTCAGTGCGCGATGCCAACGAAACAATACCTAGTGAAATTTATTTATTCTTTTATAAATAGTATTTATGCAATTCATAAGCGCCCATTTTCCTTTACATTAAATCAGTGTTCAATTAGAATTCGAGGAAGGTCGCTCAAATTTTCGCTCTCTTAATTTCTAATTACATTCAATACAAATTTAATTGTATTTATTTTTTATTGACAGTTTTNGCGCCCATTTTCCTTTACATTAAATCAGTGTTCAATTAGAATTCAAGGAGGAAGGTCGCTCAAATTTTCGCTCTCTTAATTTCTAATTACATTCAATACAAATTTAATTGTATTTATTTTTTATTGACAGTTTTATTGTTTTTCAAGTTATCACTTTAGTGCACCTATCGACTGGATAATACTTGAATCAATTCCTGCTAACTCTTGTTCCTGTCAATCTTGTTCCTGTCAATCTTGTTCCTGATTTGTTCCTGTTCCTGATCTATTCCTATCATCATTATTAAGCACTGTTCCTGATCTGTTCCTGATCCTGACCTCTTTCTAACATTACTACCAAGCACTGTTCCTGATTTATTTTTGTTCTTGACCTGTTCCTGACCTGTTCCTGACCTGAATCCTTTCCTAGTAAGAAAATTGTTCCTGTGGTATCCGTTACTGAATCAACCTCAAATCTTATTCTGTTCCTGTGTATAAATAACATCCCTATACAAGTTACTTTGTGTTCACTTTGGATACGAGCAAAACATTGGTCCTCCGAGCCGGATATTCAACATCTACCTGGCGCACTCACGATCGTAGAATTTCATTTGGATACAAGGTACTCTCTTTTCTATTCTCACTAGTTAGCAAATCACAATGGTCCTTTCCGAGTTCGAGAAGCTGAAGTGAGATAATAAGAATAAGGTGAAGAGGCTGCTGAAGTTTGAGAAGCTTATCCAGGAGAACGCAAACAAGGTGTTGGATGTAATTGACATCAACCATTACCTCAATGAAACTCATGACCTGTCTCAGGGAATCAACAATCTCCACGACAGAATTATGACGATCTGCACTCCAGAAGAATTAGATGCTCAAGATGAAGAGATGGACGAAATCTTTGATCTCACTGACCTAGTCGTCATCGGATTTCAGAAGATTCGTGCCACTCTTCCCAAACCTATCACAACGGATGCTACAAATCCTCAAGTATCAAACTTCAAGAATGCTCCAGGGTCTGACATCCGACTTTCGAGGATTTCTCTCTCAACATTCGCAGGTGACATGAACGATTGGGTCTCCTTCCGCGATATGTTCATCACCACAATCCACAACAACGCTTCCCTATCCGATGTACAGAAGTTGACATACCTTCAGTCAAGTCTGACAAGATCTGCAGCAAAGCTTACCAAGTCATTCAGCATTACCGATGCCCACTACGAGATTGCGTGGCATATTATCCAGAACCGATTCCAGAATGAGCGAGAACTATTCCTTAGTATCATGCGCAAGTTCGTCGGTCATCCATCCATCCACTCAGACAATCCAAGTACTATCCGGTCTTTGATTGATTCAACAATGGAATGTAAAAGAGGCTTAGATGCAATCACTATTCAAGACAGATGGGATGCAGCTTTGGTTTTTATAGTATCTCAGAAATTGGATCCAGTATCTTTTGAATTTTGGGAGAAAAGTCTGAAGGACACTTCCGTCCCATCTTGCAGAGAATTACTGAATTTCTTGGAACAACGTGCTCGATCTCTCATGGCAAGCAGCACCAAACCAAAGTCAGAGACAAGACATGAGTCAAGAAAACCACAACGCTCTTTTCAATCTCATCATGGAAACTTTGAGTCTTTTCATACAACTGGGAATTCATCACAAGATTCTAGCCATCTAACTCAACGCATATTATGCACAGAAAAGCATCCACATTACAAATGCGCAACATTGTTAGCAAAATCACCTCAAGAAAGATCCGCAACTGTTCAGAAGGCTGGACTTTACTTCAACTGTCTTCGACATGGACATTTCACTTCCAATTGCTTGAGTGAGAGAAGATGCAACAAATGCAAGGAGAAGCACCACACCATCTTACACTTAGAACCTGCCAGGCAACAGGNGAAGCACCACACCATCCTACACTTAGAACCTGCCAGGCAACAGGTTCATTATATTTCTGCAAACTTCTCTTCTATTCTTGCTACCGTGCTTCTATCTGTTCAAAATAAGATGGGACATTGGATCAACCTCGGAGCTTTCATGGACAGCGGTTCTCATGGGCAGTTCTTAACAGAACGAGGATTAAAGCAACTTAGTCTCTCTAGAACCCCATTTAATGCACCAATAACTGGATTTGGATCCAGATCAACTGGAAGAACGAAGGGATTTGCAAGCCTAGTAATAAAACCATACTTTCCCTCGGACTTCATATTCAATTGCAAGGCTTTCATAGTGCAGAAAATCACAGACAAGCTTCCACAGCACTCATTCGATCGTTCTGGTTGGTCTCACATTCGAGGACTTCAGCTGGTTGATCCACAATTCGATGTACCTGGTGAAATTGATATATTATTGGGTGTCGATGTGTTGTTCTCTCTCGTAGGTTCCAGAAAAATCAAGGGACCACCAGGCAGTCCATACGCTGTGGAAACAAAGGTTGACTGGGTCATCGGCGGCAGTACAAATTGTCCAGCACCAACACTCCGAGTAAATTCAGTGGAAATCAGAATTGATGAAACCTTGAAAAAATTCTGGGAAATGGAATCTCTACATGAAGTTCCAATTTTGACACCAGAAGAGCAAGCTTGTGAACGCCACTTTCAGAACACACATTCACGTGATTCTACGTTCCGCTACATTGTTAAAATACCAATGAAGAACCCGAAGATCCCTATCGGATCAAGCCGAGAAAATGCAGTTCGTAGATTTCTTCAAGTGGACAAGCGATTTCGAACAAACCCGAAAATTGAAAAGGCTTACCAAGAGTTCATGAATCAATACGAATTACTGGAACATATAAAGAAAATCAGTTCCGCTGAAAAAGATCACGCATCATTTCGTGTCTTTCTCTCACATCACTTTGTACAGAAAAACAGTGACATCGAGATGAAGAAATTTAGAGTTATATTTGATGCATTCTCAAAAACTTCAACTGGATTTTCTTTCAATGATGCCCAAATGATTGGCCCAACTATTCAAGACTCTTTACATACTATACTCATGCGTTTTCGTTGTCATGTGGTAGCATTCACTGCAGATATTGCGAAAATGTATAGTCAAATAATTGTAAATCCTTCACAACAAAACTTACAATGTATAGTTTGGAAAGCAAAAGCTGAAAATCCGATAGAAGAATTCAAACTCTGTACTGTTACCTATGGTACCTCTGCTGCTTCATTTTTGGCTACACGAGTCTTACGTCAATTAGCACAAGATGAAGAAGAATCATTTCCGCTTGCAGCCTCAGTACTTCGCAAGCCTCATCACCATTGACAAATGTCACCATTGACAAATGTCACCATTGACAAATGTCAATGTTCAGGTTAGGTTAGTTAGGGTTAGGGTACAACAGTAGACGGACGGACGGATGGACGGGCGAACTTGTCAAATTTATTAACAATGAAAGGCAANGGTTAGGGTACAACAGTAGACGGACGGACGGATGGACGGGCGAACTTGTCAAATTTATTAACAATGAAAGGCAACGTCGCTAATTCGAGTGTGTGTATACGTTTACACACGGATAGGTTTAACTGTTCCAGGTGCTGTTTTCTCATGTTAACTCATGTGTAAACGTTTACACAGAGATAGGGTTTTAAAATAATTAAACCGGCTAACGATTTCTGATAATTTCTGGAAAATTTCCTGCTACCCGGCTTCGACAAAATTTGGCTAAATATTGCTACAGAGTTGCTTAGCGAAAATTGGTCGAGGTATATGTGGTTTCCCGAGGTAGGCCATAATGTATTTTTTTTTGGTAAAACGGCAACAACCACGTATGTGTAACTATTTACACGGAGATAGAGTAATCATGGTTAACCCTGATTACTCTGCAATGGCCGATAAATGCTTTCCGCCTAGCCGTTGAGTAAATGTTTACACGCGTGTAAATATTTACACAGCAAATTGATTGTGCAAACATTTACACACCCTGTGCATTGTTGACACCTTCAATAATAATAAATCGTTGGCTGTTAAATGGTAGCGTGGGATATAGCGATGGAAGCCGGGATAATACCGGGCTAGAGTAATGTCACGGTCGTCGTTAGGGTAATGTCTGGTGTAGGGTAATCACTATGGTAGGGCAATTTGTGGCATATTGTCATGTCGGGGTCGGGTAATGCCTAGCATATTGTTAAGTAGGCATAAGTTAAGATAATACCTGGAGTTGGGTCATGCGCGGAGTCGTGTAATTTTTTTGGTCGGGTAATGCCCGGAGTCGGGTAATGCATGTAATGGTGTAATTCTTCTATTCTTCCCACACCCCTCCCGAGTCTACCCACATCACTCCCGTGGGTTGCCATAGCCCTCTATAGTTTTCCCGCAGCCCTCCCCAGTTTTTCCGCAGCCCCATGTGTGTTTCCGCAGTCTTCCCGTGGGTTCCCGCAGCCCTCCCGTGGGTTTCCGCATCCCTCCCTATTCTTCCCACAGCCCTCCCAAGTCTTCCCTCATTCTTCGCCCTTCCGTAAATTTTCGCAGCCCTCCCGTCGGTTTCCGCAGCCTCCCCGTCGGTTCCCGCAGCCCTCCCGAGTATTCCCGCAGCCCTGTTTAGTCTTCCCACGGCCCTCCCGAGTCATCCCGAAGATATAACGTGGGTTTACACAGCCCTGCCGTGGGTTTTCGCAGCCCTCCCTAGTTTTCCCACAGCCTCCCAGAGTCTTCCCACGGCCCTGCCGAGTCTTTCCACATTTCTAGCGTGGGTTCCTATAGCCCTCTTGTGAATTCCCGCAACCCTCCCAAGTATTTCCTCAGTCCGTGTTTGGATTTTCGCAGGGTTGCCGTAGTCCTCCTTATCCTTCCGACGGCCGTCGCGAGTCTTTCCGCACCCCTAACGTATGTTCCCACAGCCCCCCGTGGGTGTCCGCAGCCCTTCCTAGTTTTCCCACAGCTTTCCCGTGGGTTTCTGCAGCCCTCCATAGTCTTCCCACATATCTCACGAGTGTTCCCGCAGCCCCCATTAGTATTCCCGCAGCCCTCCCATGGGTTTCCACAGCCCTCTCGTGGGTTCTCGCAGCCCACAAGTGCGTTCCCACAGCCCTTTCTAGTCTTCCACCAGCCCTCTCGTGGGGTCCCGATTCTTCCCACAGCCCTCCCTGGGTTATAATAAATGTCATTTGTTCAAATAAANTGGGTTATAATAAATGTCATTTGTTCAAATAAATGTTAGGTTCATCGACAAATGTCACCAATGACAAATGTCACCATTGACAAATGTCGCCATTGACAAATGTCACTCATGACAAATGTCACCAGTGACAAATGTCACCAGTGACAATTGTCACCAGTGACAAATGTCACCATTGACAAATGTCACCATTGACAAATGTCACCATTGACAAATGTCAAAATTGACAAATGTCACCAGTGACAAATGACAATATTGCGACAAGGGTCGTCGTTGACAAATGTCAATGTTCAGGTTAGGTTAGTCAGGTTAGGGTACAACAGTAGACGGACGGACGGATTGACTGGCTGATATGTCAAATTTATTAACAATGAAAGGCAACGTCGCTAATTTGGGTATGTGTAAACTTTTACACACGGATAGGCTTAACTGCTCCACGAGCTCTTTTCTCATGTTAAATCATGTGTAAACGTTTACACAGGGATAGGATTTTAAAATAATTAAGCCGGCTAACGATTTCTGATAATTTCTGGAAAATTTCCTGCTACCAGGCATCGACAAAATTTGGCCAAATGTTGCTATGTAGTTGCGTAGCGATAATTGGTCGATTTATATGTGGTTTCCCGCGGTAGGCCATAATGTATTTTTTTTTCGGAAAACGGCAACAACGAAGTACGTGTAAATATTTACACGGAGTTAGGGTAATCAGGGTTTTATATTTTATTATTAAGTTAGGTCCAAAAATTAATAGAACTATAAAATTAAATATAAACCTTAGAATTACCGACAATTAATTTATTAAATAAGTCGAATTTGTAAATTAGTCACCTGTATTGAGCAATTTAAGTTGCCGTTGTGGATCCACAAAATTCAGAGCTTATTTGCCAAGTATTTTGAAATTTCAGTCCAAATGATCCGCCATTCCAGATCATGTGCAGCCTGCTTGTCAGGGTGATAGAAACGTAAGACTTCCTTCACAGCTTTTCGAATCGTCTCTGGTCGCCTGAAATGTGAAATGGTATTTCTAGATGGAAATTTCTCGGATATGTATCCAAGAAATATTGATGTGGAATGACTGAAAGGATAAAGAAACTACAAATTAGCAAAATCATCGAAGTCGATTTCAAATGATGCACTTACGATTTTTCTTCCATAATTTGGACTTGGACTAACATGTCCTGCTTTTTTTGTATAGCAGTAGTCAGATTGTTGCGGATCCGCAAAGCGGTTGCCTCTAACTGGTCAAGGCTTACAATTGTCAAGAATGATGAAAATGGAAGCTCATTACTTAGGCCCATACAACCTGCCAGCTCGGCTTCCATCACATTCACATCTGAGACAATTTTCCAGTCGGATTCCAAAATATCATCCAGCCTGTGGTGCTTGGCTTGTAGAGATGAGCGGCTGTCAAAGAGTTGATTGAAATCCTTCCGCATTCTGAATATGATGTTCCAGTTTAGTGCCATCATCTCTCTCATTTGGAAAAAACGACTCAGAAAGATATCTAGTCCCAAGTAGTCTGAATCTTCTACTTCGAGTGCAATGTTCTCTCTGACCTGAAATTAGTAAGAGTACGAATGTAAGTCGATCAATATAAACATTGTTGAATAGTAGATACAAACACCTTTTTGGCATAACAAGACATTTCTCGCACTTCAGGAAGTAAGGCCGCTAACTTCAGAAACAGTTGGTTGATTTCAAATTTCTGTCACCCGACATTCAGTAGATCTACTGGTACAACTAATTCCTGAAGCCTTTCTGCGTGTTCAAACAATGTATCGACGGCTCCATCAATAAATGCTTTCAAAAACCCAACCTAACAAATAATATTGGAGTGACTATTCCAATTTAATTTACAAATAGAATTCAGTTTAAATCAGTACTTGTACCTACTACTTACCGTCATTACATTAGCAGAAGCGCGAATTTCTTTCAATCGATTATTTTTCGATTAGAAGACTTGCCAATTTTTTCGTTGAACTTCTGGATTTTCTTTTCTAAACTTTGATTGAATTTTTTTCTTAGTGGATCCACTAGCCGAAGGTGAATTGCACTGATAATTCTTGAGGCTATCACCACACTTCCAACATGAAGACATTTTGATTTTATTCAAAATAGAAATTATAGAGTACTGGAGGAAGTTGAAGTAATATTTAATTAAGATTGTGAAATTTTGGTTGTCAAATTTTAAATCTCGCGCAGCTGAAAGTTTCACCTTGAAAGTGAAACTCTCAAGGTGACTCAGCAGAGAATCTCTAAAAATATTGAAAGCAATAAGAAAGTGTGGTTGGTTTTTTGTGGGCTGGGCTGGGCTGAGCTGGGTTATGGAAATTTATTTTTTGGTGGGCAGGGCCGAAGACCCAGTGGGTCAGTGGGCCGTGGGCTAAAATAATGGATTTCTTAACGGGCTGGGCTGGGCTGGGCTTTCGAAAAGTCAGCCCACTCGCACCCCTGGTTCATATCTCGTAGAGGACGACCTGAAGAAATGTTTAGTGACAATGGTACTAATTTCGTCGGTGCAGCATCCAAATTGAGAGAATTTGTGGAATTCACTAAATCGAAGAATCACAAACAAATCGTTGGCGATCATTTATCAAACGAAGGAATAAAATGGAAATTCAATCCACCATAAGCACCTCATTTTGGCGGACTTTGGGAAGCAGGAGTGAAGAGTGTTAAGCATCACCTCTACCGAGTAGTGGGTCAAACCAAGTTAACTTACGAAGAATTTTCAACAATCATTACCCAGATAGAAGCCTGTCTCAATTCCATACCATTGACTGCAATCTCAACAAACCCTGAAGATTTACAAGCATTAACTCCAGCTCATTTTCTCATCAGCGGATCGCTCTTATCAATCGAAGAACCAGACTACTCTGAAGCTGTAAGAAACAGATTGGAACGGTGGCAATATGTTCAACAATTAGTACAGCATTTCTGGAAGCGATGGTCTCAAGAGTTTCTCACCAGACTCCAGCAAAAACCTAAATGGATGAATTCTAAGGAAAATATCGAAATTAATGATTTGGTTCTCGTGAAGACTGACGCAGTTCCTACTACTAAATGGCCTCTCCTTCGTGTTGTCGAACTTCATTATGATCAAAACGGACATGTTCGAGTGGTTACCTTGCGTGCATCCAGTGGATTGATAAAAAGACCTATTCAAAAGTTATGTTTGTTGCCGATTGACCAACTAACCCCGATTACTCTCACCCTGTAAAACTACCATAGTCTCAATTTCTAACTGTCCATGGTTTTCATTTAGCGATTTTGTTTTCATTTAACTTGCAAGTGCGAGACCCGGTGTTAACCCACTAAACAGTTCTTTTGGCTTGCAAGTACGGGACCCGGTACTAAACTACTAAACAGTTCCCATTATAAAATGTAACAAATCCTAGTGTTCTCTTTGCGATATGTTTAGACTTGGGTTGACGCTTGTTTTAATGTGAAATGAGTATTTCAAGGCAGGGAGTATGTTCAGTGCGTGTTGCCACGAAACAGTACCTAGTGAAATTTATTTATTCTTTTATAAATACTATTTATGCAATTCATAAGCGCCCATTTTCCTTTAAATTAAATCATTGTTCAATTAGAATTCAAGGAGGAAGGTCGCTCAAATTTTCGCTCTCTTATTTTCTAATTACATTCAATACAAATTTAATTGTATTTATTTTTTATTGACAGTTTTATTGTTTTTCAAGTTATCACTTTAGTGCACCTATCGACTGGATAATACTTGAATCAATTCCTGCTAACTCTTGTTGCTGTCAATCTTGTTCCTGACTTGTTCCTGTTCCTGATCTATTCCTATCATCATTATTAAGCACTGTTCCTGATCTGTTCCTGTTCCTGACCTCTTTCTATCATTACTACCAAGCACTGTTCCTGATTTATTTTTGTTCCTGACCTGTTCCTGACCTGAATCCTTTCCTAGTAAGAAAATTGTTCCTGTGGTATCCGTTACTCAATCAACCTCAAATCTTATTCTGTTCCTGTGAATAAATAACATCCCTATGCAAGTTACTTTGTGTTCACTTTGGATACAAGCAAAACATCGTCTTTGCTTCAATTGTTTGGCACGAGGCCATAGTTCATCCGATTGTAAAAGTAAATTCACATGCAGATTGTGTCAAAGAAAGTATCATACGCTTCTTCATCATCCGAGTATTCAACCTTAAGGATCGACTCAACGTGACAAGGCTCTTTTACTTAGGAAGAGTTATCAACAGGACAGAAGAACTCATTGTTTATTTGGAACAGTCACATCATCTCATATTCTATTGGAAACGGCAATAGTGGATGTTATCAATACTAAGGTAAAAAGGGTACCTGTTCGTGTCTTCGTTGATAAAGTAAGCAAAGCAGAATTCATGACGACGGAATGTGTACGGAAGCTAGGACTACGCCCAATCGGAAAAAAAGTTCGAATCACTAGGATTGCAGGAGTTTCTTGCGGATCACATCGTAAGGGTCAGTCAAGCTAACCATTCTTTCTAGATATAACTCCTTTTCATTACAAGTTGAAGCGGATGTTATAGACAAAGTAGCAATCTATTCCCTCATTTCATGTGACTTACGCTGGCGGACCCCGAGTTTTCAAAAACCACAACCAGTTCGCATGTCTCGCATATTAAACTTGGGGGTCTTGTCTATTGCCAAATGGAGCACCTTTTGCGGAAGAGACGAAATTTGGATGGCTCCTATGAGGGCCAATTGAAATCCCATCTCTTCATTCGAGAAAACAAAACCTTCCTCACTACCCATTCAGCCTCAGTCAGTACCGATGAAGTGTTAGAAGTACTTTAAACTAATTTTGTCAATCAAAATGAAGCATACGACTCCAACCTAGAAGATATTCTAATTAAATTCTGGACAACAAAAGAGCTGGAACCATTGAACTACCAAAAGAGTGCTCAAGATCAAAAGGCGGAAAACATTTTTACTTTCACGACGACTCAACAACTATATCCGCTACGTGGCGAGCCTCTCATTTATTGAAAACCACCCACCNACTATTTATAACTTAGTCATAAACTATTCTAAGTTATAACACTATTATGAAAAATGAATAAGATGAAATCATCACTTCTTATCTCTCTTCTGGAATTTTGGAACTCATACCACCAAACGAAATTGACAGAGGATTTTAAATCATTCTATATGCCACACAAAAAAGTTCTAAAAGAATCAAGTACATCCACAAAAGTCCGTAAAGTGATCGATTGTTCAGTTCACACGATTGATGATGCCTCACTAAATGATGTTTGGTACGCAGGCACAAAATTGTAGGTCGACCGGTCTGATTAGGTTCAGAACATATTTTAGGCGTTTAGTGCAGATATTGTAAAGTTTTATAACCAAATCGTGGTCAATCCAACTCATAAAAATTTCCAAAGACTTGTGTATTGAAAGTCTCTAACTGCGTCCTTCGAACATTTTCGAATGACTCGTGTTATATTTGGAATCACAAGTTCTCCATTCGAACTCTGAACCAACTATTTGAAGATGAGTGTGGAGAATCGCTCGTCACGTGAGTAGTGAAGGAAGACACATTGGTCGACAATGTCCTCACAATTTCATTCTCACTTCCAGAAGCATTAAAAATACAAAAAGAACTTTTAGAAACAATGAAGAAGGGTCAATTCGTTTTCAAGAAATTGATTTAAAATATGAAACAGATTCTTGAATCAGTACCTGAATATTCTAGAAAAATCCAGCTTTCTCTAAACATCCACAACAAATGAACTATCAACCCTCGGGTTGAACTGCATCCAGCTAGGGATTCGTATTCGCTCGTAATTCCAAACGTTTATCTCAATAACGAACCAACGAAAAGATCAGTACTGTTTATCATTGCTAAAATTTTTGATCCGCTGGGTTGGTTGTCCCCAGTAACTGTTAGAGCAAAAAAATTTTACAGCATCTTTGGTGGTTAAAGCTAGACTGGGATACATTCCTCCCACCTCCTCAGAAAAAATATGGCGAAATCTACTCTCAGATTTCGAAATACTATAAGATTTCAGCACACGACGATGTTACACTTCAAATAGTGAGTATTCAGAAGTTCCACAGACTCCTCGAGAGCGATCAGCGCTTTTAAGTTTCTCTCTTTCTTTATTTTATTTTTAAGCCCAAAATTAACTCTAATTTACTATTTTTAACTAGCTTAGTGTATCATTTGCTCAAACTGTCCTCCATCCATTCCAAGACAATAATTCAGCCGACCATAAAATCCTCGACTTACACTTTGTAGTATTTGGCAATTTTGGTTAAGAATTTGTTGCGCATTTCACTATAAGTTAAACTTACAACTTGTTAGTCTTAGCCTAAAATAGTAAATTAGACTTAATCTTAGTTAGTCATAAGAAAAACTTTTTCCCCAATTTGCCAATTTTTACTGTGTAAGGCTATGTACTAGTGTTCCGCATGGCTCAGCTTTTGGCGTGAGCCAGANTTTACTGTGTAAGGCTATGTACTAGTGTTCCGCATGGCTCAGCTTTTGGCGTGAGCCAGAGCCACTGGCTCAATGAGCCATGGCTCATGGCTCACCAGAGCGATGAGCCAGCTCATGAGCCATGGCTCTGGCTCCGCGCTTTTGTTGAGCTGGCTCATGAGCCAGAGCCATGGCTCATGGCTCAACATAAAAAAAATTTTTTTCCCCGTTAATATGCACATTTTGCTAAAAGTGAGAATGATCTAGTGAGAATAAGCCAATATATATCATAATTATAAACTGGCTAAAGGCAAATTGACTTTCAGTGACCACAAATTCCGAAAATTAAAAAAAAAAGTGATGATTTGGAAAAAAAAAATGAAAGATTAGGGGAAAAGTAGAGAATTTAGAGGAAAAGTTGAGCCATTGAGCCATGGCTCACAAGTTTCGTTGAGCTGGCTCATGAGCCATGGCTCTGGCTCACAATTACTACATGAGCCAGAGCCATTCACTGGCTCTGGCTCAGAACTTTTTGTGAGCCAGCTCGAGCCAGAGCCAGAACCAGAGCCATTGAGCCAGCTCATGAGCCAGAGCCATACGGAACACTACTATGTACAAGAAAATATTCAATTATTTTGTCGCTTACTGGAAACCCGAAGTTTGACCTTGACTTTTGACCTTAAGAGCGGTATTACCAATCAGTTACTTTTGACTATTGAACCTCGTTTCCGAGTTCAAAGTAACTGACTGGTATTACGATTACAAAATTTAACTCGAGTTAATTTGTTCTTTTTCTCTCTGGTTAAGGTTCAACATATCTCGAGTTAAATAGCACAACTCGTATTACCAATCGAAGTTGAACTCGAAGTAATTCGTAAAGGTCAGTTACTTTAGTCAAAAAAGTGAACCACCTCTCCAGTAGGTTCAAGTTAGGTATTTTTTACTTCCTGAATTTAAAACTCGGAAAATAACAATGGTAAATTTAGATAGAATTAATAGATTTTTACGTTATCAAAAGATTAGACGAAGACAACTAATTAGGTCAATACCAATAGTGAGGTTAAAAGACAGGAAAAATCCTTTGGAAAACTATAATGCTCAACAGTTCAAAGTACGTAAGGTATACCTTTTTCCTACTGTCTTTTACATAATGAATCTCATAGAAGGTTCATTGACATCTTTGGTAAAAAGAGGCGTCCAATTACCACCAGTTTTGAAATTTTTGTCCGTACTACGATACTACTGCACTGGCAGTTTCCAGCTAGTTATTGGGGATTTTGTTGGGGTTTCACAACCTGAGATGTCAGTTTTAATTCGAAAGGTTAGTTAATAAGAGCGTTTTAACTGTAGTTGGAAGTAGTTCATAGGGTCGCTTACAGAAGCCACAAAAATTCGGGATGATTTCTACGCCATAGCGGAATTTCCAGGTGAAACACGACTTTAGTAAATCTTATTAAAAGTTAAAATAATTTAAAACTATTATACTTTAGGAGTAACAGGAGCAATAGATGGATGCCACATTAAAATTGATTCACCAGGTGGGGCTGATGCTGAGCTATTTCGAAACAGGAAGGGTTATTTTTCAATAAATGTCCAAGGAATATGTGAGCCATACTTAAATTTTACAAATATTGTTGCAAAATGGTATGGGTCCGCTCATGATTCAAGGATATTTGAAAACTCCATGATATCAGTTCAACTTGAGAATGGCACCGCTCCTGGAATCTTACTAGGTGACAGTGGTTACCCACTACTTCCCCATCTCATGACTCCATTTTCTAATCCTGCAACTCGTGAACAAAAACGGTAAGTTTCAATTGCGGTACTACTCAACTAGGTCAAATAATTTCCTTTTACGGAAGGTACAACTACTCCCAAATTCGAACCAGAACCACAATCGAAAGGACTTTTGGCATTTGGAAGCGTCGATTTCCTGCCTTAATCATGTTCGACTCAAACTTCAGACCGTACTCAACATAATTCTGGCCACCGCCGTTTTGCACAACATATCTAGGTAATATTTTAACAAACTCAAAATTACAAAATTAATATAAATTTTTTACAGGCAGCGGAAAGACTTGTTTGAGAATGACATGCACGAACTATATACTGACAATGAAACAAAATTGATTGAATCAGGTAACCAATCCAGCCTTACGGGTAGAGCGACTCAGAGAAGTTTAATTGCATCAAGNGCAGCGGAAAGACTTGTTTGAGAATGACATGCACGAACTATATACTGACAATGAAACAAAATTGATTGAATCAGGTAACCAATCCAGCCTTACGGGTAGAGCGACTCAGAGAAGTTTAATTGCATCAAGTTTTACAAGATAAAATCATTGTTCGTCCCGTTTCTTCCTCAAAATTTCCCACTCTAATTTACATTTCTCCTCTTCAAAATCTTTTCGAATAAAGTTGATCTGCTTTTTGGTAAGGGCAGAATTNAACTCTAATTTACATTTCTCCTCTTCAAAATCTTTTCGAATAAAGTTGATCTGCTTTTTGGTAAGGGCAGAATTATACTCCAAAGCTAGTGTTTTCATACGTAGCTGATGTTCTTCGTATTCCATATCGATGAGCGAGGACCTTGGGTTTCGACGTTTACCGCTTCCTGATGGAAACAGGAAACATTAACAATAACTGAACAATTAATATAGAGTGATTTTTAGATATTAGGAAGGGATACTGACACTTCTCTATAAAGTACTCCCAGGTATGTGTGATTACCCAATTCATTAATTGTGCGGTAGAAAAGGAGCACATACGTGAGTGGGTTATAGGGTAATGTGT
>NIPM01000396.1:305570-341823 GCA_002738285.1 Holacanthella duospinosa | reverse complement strand
ACACATCCTTGTCGCTTTCATTGGGCAAAATCTACAACATTGAACAGGGCGAACAGTACATATCCAGAAAGTCACACATGTGGTTTTTTTTTAAATTTACGCCACAGGGTAAATCAATTAACACACCGATATTCTACACAATAGGGATGAAGTCGAACATTTGTTCAAATTTTTATAGGCTGCTCAATTTCTCTTTTCCGGATCGCTAGCGCGTATGTTAGCGGTGGTACCGGTGGGCACCAAAGTTTACTTGCCCAAGTTGTAACGGTTAATATTGACCCTTTCGAGAGTGAGAGTAACGATAGTAGAAACACACAATTTAAATAGGTTTGACCTTGAGTAAGGTGAGACATAATTTATTTGAAGAAATTATGTATCACCTCGCTCAATGTCAAGGCTATTAAATTGTTTGTTCTACTATCATTATTCTCACTCTCGAAAGGGTCAATATTAACCGTTACAATTTGGGCTAGTAAGCTTTCGTGTCGGTGGGTCGAAGTACCACCTGTGATTCTGGATCTGTAAGTGAAAAAACAACCACATGTGTGATCTGGGGATTGTTACTACTTGCGCTGTATAAGTAACTCTCCTTGAACTTTTTGCCAATAATTCTGCCTTAAGCCTTACAATAAATTTTATTTACAATTTATGCAACCGTCACCAATGTACTTACGACGTAATAGTCATTACCATCTGAATCAAATGGATTGATGAGAGGGTTTATCTGATTCGGAATAATAGCTAAAACCTCTTCAGTCTCGGAGCTGATGTCCTTGAGCTTAGGACCTCCGCCTGTGAGTTTAACACCTCTTCGTACTCTCGTTACCTGCATCATTAACGGTTTGGATTATGACGTTAAGCTATAACAATTCTTTGACTTAACCTTTAACATAAAACCAATGACTTACGTCTTTTCTTGCCCGTTTCTTCTTATTTGCCCACCAATTTTTTAGTTGCTGCACGTTACGTTTTCTGGTACCAGGTACCTTGGTAAACTTTTCGTGCACCCTATTCCAAGCTAAATCCTTCTTGTTTTTCGCTCCCACACCAGTAGCCTTGCACTCTATTACTGCTTTTTCGATAGAAATTAATTCCAAAAGTGTTGCCTTTTCAAATTCGTCAAAAAACTCCCTAACGTTATCCTCGGATTCAATTTGGTGGTCACTACTTGTCTCCATTTTTTTACTACTTTTACCAAATACTTGAAATTCAATATTTTTAGAAAGTAAACAAATTAAATTAAATTCAGCTTTGAATAGAGAATTATAAAGTCACGTGATGTGAACTCGAGTTTTTAGTAACTTTGAACCAAGAACTCAAGATACTGTTAACTCGAGTTAACAATTCATTGGTAATTCCGATTTCGCTTTCACCTTCGGGTTCATATTTTATCAGGTTAACTTGAACCCGAGTAAATTTGACTTTAGTAACTTGGTTTGGTAATACCACCCNGGGTTCATATTTTATCAGGTTAACTTGAACCCGAGTAAATTTGACTTTAGTAACTTGGTTTGGTAATACCACCCTTAATCTTTCTCACTGTAGTATTAGATCTGTCTACTTCATCATTTCTGGCTGCACTAAAGCGTTTCGTGTCACGCCGTGGACTCCATCAAAATTGGTACTCAGATAATGGTACGAACTTTATAGGAGCAAAGTCAGTTAGCTGAAATCCAGCATCTATTTTCTTCGAAGGTGTTCACGGAAAAAAAATAGTAGTTTTTGTTCAGAAAATGGAATAACTTTCCACTTGAACCACCCTCTTTCTCCTCATCATGGCGGTCTCTATGAAGCGGCGGTAAAATCAGTGAAATTTCACTTTTGACAAATAACTGACAATCGCCATGTCTCCATCGAAGGAATGACAACTGTTCTGTACCAAAAGAGGAAATTTTCAACTCCTCTCGTCAGATTCTTCTGACATATCAGCAGTAACACCTGCTCACTTCCTTGTAGGGTGTTCTCTTCAAACTATCCCAGAGGAAGATTTAACAAATCGGGAGCAAATTTATCTTGGACGGTGAGCAACTACACAACAAATACTTCAATATTTATGGAAGCGATTTCAACTGGAGTATTTACAGACGCTCCATTCTCGTCCGAAATGGCTATTAGGCCAACCAAATGCAGAACGTGGAGTACTCTTTCTTGTCAAGCAATCAGATGTATCCTTTTCTCAATTACATGGCAATTGGCTAAGATTACCCAAGTTTTCCCAGGATCAGACTGTAAGGTTCGCGTTGTTGAAGTTAAATTTCCAAATGGATCCCTCCTTCGGCGCTTTATTGTTAAAATCTTTCCACTCCCCATTCAATGAAATATAAATATTATAGCGTTTATAAATAGGCTTCTTTTTTGGCTAGTGCCAAATCCGGGTGGGAGAATGTTTGTAAAATACATAGAATCTAATATTATTATAAATTATCTCTCGACTTTGTCATATTTCAAATATTCTTCAATCTTCTCAAATTAACCTTATAGATCCCTATCGTTTATTGAATCTATTCTTCAACCTGACCTTTCATACCGGTTGGGGAAATACGACATGGTTCTTTTTGGAATTTACTTTTGAATCTCTCATTCTCACCAACAAATGCGCACCTCCCAGTACATCATAACTACCAAAGATGGGCAAATCCGAAATTGGGGCTACTTTTAGGCAGCGGTATTTAATTGCAACTGGGGCTTCCAGTGACTCCCATTTTTTATTGACAGGAGTCAGGTTAGTCAGAGTCATGAATCATGACTCAATGACTCCTACTTTTGAAGTCAATCATGTTTTAAATTAACTGCATTACTCAAGTGACTTTTCTCACATAACCCTTGAGGATTGAGTCAGAATGAGATGATTTAGAGTCAATACCGTGACTCTGAGTCACGACTCATAGAAATTTATTGTATAAAGTAAACAGCATATATTTTCAGACTTTATTTGAATCTGAGTCACTGATTCATGATTGAGTTATGACTTTGACTCAATTTAAAAAAAAAAGGAATCTTAGAAGATTCACTGAGTCAATTTTATATTTAAAACTGACGCTACAAACCTGAGTCAATGAGTCACTTGAATCTGGCTCACATTCATAAATGATTTAACCGCCATTACATCATGCCACTGAATGAGTTAATTTAAAACAAATGTTACTGAGTCTTAACTCTGAATCATCTGACTGACTCAGAAGAAATGATTCATCCGTCTAATTAAAATCAATTCTTCTCAAGTCACTCCTAAAGGTTAATTCAGATTCAGGTGACTCAGAGTCATGAGTAACTTTGTCTCCCATTACTCTCACTTTCGTAGTCACTCATGTTTTAAATTGACTCTCAGTGGAATGATGAAGTGACTGTTCTCAAATCACTCAAGATTGAATAAGAGTCAAGTAACACAGTTAGGACTCACTGCCTTCCATTTTCGTAGTCAGTTATAAAATTTTAATTGGCTCAGTGGCATGACTCAGTGACTTCTGAAATCATAATGAAGGTTGAGTCAGTCAGATGACTGAGTCATGCTAGCCAATTAAAACATGATTGACTTCAAAAGAGGAAATCATTGAGTCATGACTAATGACTCTGAGTAACGACTCATGACTCTGAGTAACGTGACTTCTGTCAATAAGAAAATGGGAGTCCCTCGCAACCCCAGTTACAATTAAATATCGCTGCCTAAAAGTAGCCCCAATTTGGAATTTGCCCATCATGGGTGCTTATGATGTAGTGGGAGGTGTGCATTTGTTGGTGAGAATAAGAGATTCAAAAGTAAATTCCAAAAAGAACCATGTCGTATTTCTCCAACCGGTATCTGTATCTAACTAAACAACCAACATGATACTTTTTGCCTTTAATGTTAATGTTAGTTGTTAGTCTTGTTTCAGAGTCATAACCTTTCGCATGTCTTTATTTTTAAATAAGCACATAAAATTGGATTTCTTGTCGTTGTTTGAATGTGCACACTTTTGGACGTTTTGCGTAATCTTGTGGCTGTGCATTTATATGACAATTTGGTGGCTCTGTGGCATTCATTCTCTCTCACAATCATCTCTGATTTTGGGCTGGTAAAGCTCCACTAGGAATTGTTCCCTTCAACTCTACTGTTGCTGCCAACTTATTGACAGCCAGTTTTCTGTCTTAGGATATATCTGTTTATTTTTTTGTTTTTGAGCCATTTCCATTGGAAACCGGAATTTTTAGGAAAAACTGTGGATTAACCGCTCACTTCTATCCACCTCAATTTTCATCTTTACTTATCAAAATTTTTTTTTTGCAAATTTGAATCAAACTAAACCAACACACATGAAATACAATTAAAACCTAACTAACCTAAACACTAAACATACAAACGTTTTCGTATAACAACTACTTCCTCCAAGGAGTAGTCACTCACAAAGAGGAGATTTCATATTTCATATTGAAAGAACATTAAAAAGTAAAGAGGAAATTTGATTTAATCATCACTTAAGCATGGGATTAAAGGATAGAATGTTTAAGTTTGTTTAAAACCATGTTTTGAAACTTAACTGCATAATTTCCTATTCTATTATACTAAAGTTTGAAATACTTAATTTTAACTACATGTTAACATTTACCTCTCAGCCTGGAGATGTGATTGAAATACCTCGCCTCCCTCAATTGTAACGTTTTGTTGCAATTAAATCAAATGTACTACGAAACATCAAACTCAGAAAAATGTTAAATTTTTGCGCGCACACAGATTAAAGACCAATAGCCAACAGCAATTCTCGCTAGAGTATAAATTCTACCAAAGCATTATGAACAAATGTCAGGCTACTCAGCGGTTATCATTAGGTGATGAAGTAGACGTAGAACTAAAATGCTAGTATGAAGTTGGGTTGGGCTAAGTTTTGACGAAATCTGTCTGTCATTTGTGCAGTTTATTAAAAAAATCTTACGAAAAAAGTCACAAAAGCGTCGACTAAGGAAATCACGCGCAAGAATAACATCACTATCAGACGGGCTGAAGCTTCATAATCGTGAGTTGTGAAAGTGGGTGAAAAATTGTGTTACCATGGGATATTGCTCGAAAAAGAAAAGTAAACAGATATATCCTAAGACAGAAAACTGGCTGTTCATATATTGGCAGCCACAGTACACAAATCAATTTCTGAAACAGTCAACTTTGCAAAGCTCACGTTGAGAGGAGCCAGCTTCAAACTGCAAACGACAATCTCATCGTAAATTCCAACATGTTGGAGACACTAGTGCCGGTATTGAAGCTTTCCTTGGAGGACAAGAGGCATGTTTCAGAAAAGGATTACAATTTTACAATTGTAAAATTGTAGAAAAAGTTTACAATTTTACATTTTTCCGGTTTATAAAAATCACACTTACAATTTACACTTACAAAGGGTTTTACAAATTACAAATTACAAATTCAATTTGTTTACAATTTACAAATTCCCATAGAAATATGGTTGCACAAAACAATAATTGTAACAAGTGTATATGAATTGTAAATAAATTTTTGCAGAGGATTTTCACATTGTAATTAAATTACAATTGTGATTTAAAAAACTTTGTTCGAAATATGGCCGAAAAATAAGTCTTAGGGTTGATTTTCACCGACTGCTTACAGTGACCGCAATATAGTGGATATGGAAGTTGTTGGATTTCAAAAAAACTACAAAGCCCGTGTTGAATTTGAGTTTTCATCAGCGACGGAGTTTAAAGAAAAATTCAGAATTAGTCCTACAACCGCCGAATACATATTGACGAGGATTGGAGCCCAACTACAACAAAATTCTGAGAAGTCACTCCCTAACCCAAATGAAGCAACTTCTCACTGCTTTACACTTTCTTGGAACTTGAGCTCAATATCATGCTGTAGCAAATATCGATGGGTTGTCAAAGATTTCAGTTCATAGGTATATCAGGAAAGTTTCAAAGCTCATCACCACCATTTTATTTTTTGAGGAAGTTCCGTGGCCAGCTGATGGCACTTCGGCCATCCCCAAAAAATTTATAAAGTTCAAAGTATTTCAAGAATTGCTGGATGTGTGGATGCAAGTTTGATTCCAATAGATGGCCCCAAATTAAATGAAGCTGCCTATGTGGATCGAGATGGAAATCATTCAATTAATGCTATGGATGTGTGTGGACCCAAGCTTGAATTTTTTACGCTTCAGCCAGATGGCCTGGATCTGTCCATGCTGCAAAAGCTCTGAGAAACAGCTCTTTGGAGAGTAATGGATCAATGGATTGATGATGGTGTAGAAACCACTGAGGATTCATAAAATCCTAACATTGTGTGACATTTATGTGTGACTCTTGATGTCCTTGGTTTAAGAATTTAATAAAACAAGTTTAAATTACTCTCCAAACTAAAATGGCTTTTTCGAAGTAGTGCATAAAGACCACAAATTGATTCTGTAGTTTATGGTTCGATTCCTTCTACCATCTGTTGGACTAATCCAAGAAAGTCATTTCTTTGCCTTGATGGTACAGAATGAATCAGAATTCATTCAACTCAAAAATAGTCAAGACTTTATATTTCACTCAAATATTTCAGTATCATTTTGTATTGCTTTTAATCAACAGCTCAACAGGAAAATGAAGCATAAATATATATTTCATCACGACCATTATTATCATACTCTGAAAGGTCAAATTGGAAAGGGGATACCAGTTTTCCATAGAGTAAGGCAAAGAAGACGAGGTTTTGGTGCAGTATTGGGAGGAATGCCTAAGTACGCTATTCCGTTAGTAATGAAATATAAATTTCCTTACGCAAAGCAGGCCGCTCTCAGAACAATTTCAGATATTTCAGCTAATGCAGATTTTGTAAAGACAGCACTCAAGCGAAATAGTCTTGGATTTATAAAATACGTAGGTAGTGGAATATTGAACTCTGCAGCTCGATCTGTTCAAACTGAGAAAGGTTTAGCGAAAAAGAGTAAAACACGAGTTATAAAAGTAAATTATGTTTTATCGAAAGCTGATATCTGTGTCGTACATTGATATTTTATAAAGGTGCATAAAATGCAAAGATCAAAAGTCAAAACGAAGAAAAGAGAAAACATTTCTAAGAGACACAAAAAACTAAAGGAGAAAAGCCCAAAATAACAAAACCTACATTAAAGCTAACACGGTTCGATATATTCTCATAATGTAGTTACTTTATACATTATCAAACCTAGCAATCCGAGGAAGAGTTGACCATTTGTCGATTCCATCTACTGACACATACGTGTGATTACAGCATGTATAAAGAGTATCAACGAATAGTGAATGTTCAAGACTCTTCTAACAAAATAGTTTAAAATTCCCGGGAATGGAAATCATTGTCTAGATCTTTGCGATAGTTTTATGTACATGAAACTAAAAATCACCAAAAAAAGATGGTTCAAGTTTACCAGATCACTCAAAAGTTGGGACCACAAATTTATTTCTGCATGCTTTATTTTTACCATTAAACACATACTTTAACGAAAAACTTGTCTCCACAAGTAACAATGGTTATCTATACCGAGCATATATAGAGGCTTTACTGTCGTATGGAAGTGAATATAAAAATTCTCAAGGAGGCTATGCGTTATATTATGAGGATGCTAAAGGCGGCGTTGCTGATGTCATGAACATAGGCTGGAAAAACAGAAAACAATACATTTCGAAGTCGAAGCAAGTGGAGCTTATAGATAAACTGCGATTCAATTTGGCAACTCAACATCGCTACATATTGAATGACGTTAACATTAAGACTTGCCTCACATGTACTCCTGATGCATTCTTTCTGTTTTCTGGGACCCTGACGACGAAGCAGTGATTAAACTACACTCGGCAACTTACTACATTTGCAAGCAAATTTTGTTTCTAAATATAATATAGGCCCATCAACGCCTGCTTGAGAAAGGTGAGATTGCGCAGTACTCCTTCAAAAACACAGAAATCAAGTACTTTACCATCTCTCAAGGAAGCTCCTCAGCTGTAAAAGAGAATGTTTCTAAATTCCGTTCTCTCAAGAATAGTCATCGGGTTTGTCGAATGTGTGTCATTTAATAGCGATATTAACACAAACCCTTTTTGTTTTTATCACTTTGGTATCAGGAGCTTATCTATGACAGTCAATAATATTTCTATATTTACACGACCACTCACACTACATTTCGGACACGATGAGTGTTTACTTTTGTATTATTTGCTTTTCATAAGCGCAGAAATTGCGGTACAGGATCTTGGTTGTTTTTTGACCGAAAAAATTACAAGGAGAATAACGGATTATTTGCATTCGTAATTCAGCAACCAACTGGTTACAAAGCGTTTCTGAATTTGGAAAAATCTGGGAGTGTGAAATTGGAAATTCAATTCAGCAAATCTTTGGAAAAATCTGTACATTGTATTGTACTTTCAGAGCAACAGAGCGTGTTAGAAATCGATCGCTTTCGTCAATCTGTTGTGTCATCATTAATACTATGGATCTTTTGAAGATACTTAAAACAAATATAGATGATCAACAATATTATGCTGCTGTGATTCCGTGACAAACTTGAGATTCTATATGAGACTAAATTGGCCATCATCGTACACTCAGATACGTCAGATAAATTGATCAAATTTACAAACACATTGAGTCTGCAGGTTTAAGTAGCGTTCAACGATTAAGCGAAATTTGCAAAATATCAAAGGGAAATGCAGCTGAGTATTTACTTACTCAAGATTTCTATACGCTACATAAACCAAAGAGAACTAAATTTAGAAAAAGGTAGGTAACTGCTACAGGAATCAACTACGTGGCAAGCTGATATCGTGTTCCTTTCAAAATACATAAGAAGCAATGGAATATACTCTTGTCTTCTTACTGTCATCGATGTATTTTCCAAATATGCATTTGCTATTCCAATGAAGTCTAAGAAGGCAGTTGAAGTTATTGCAGAATTTGAGCAAATTCTAAAAACAAGCAATAAGAAGCCAAAATATCTGGAATGCGACAAAGCGTCTGAGTTCGGGAATAAGCATTTCATTGTGTGGTTGCACTCACACTCCATTGGTATGTATCACAACTTCTCAGATTTTGGATCAAGTGTGATTGAGCGGTTCAATAGAACAATTTGCAACAAAATTTCAAAATATTTGACATTGACTAATCAAAAAAAGTATATTGATATTCTCCCACAACTACTAAAATCGTATAACAAAACCCTAAATTCGAGGACAAAACTTTGCCCCATTGATATTAACGAGTACGAATAGTAACGAGTAACGTTAATAAAATGGACGTCTGGATGGAATCCTTCAAAGACCTATACGATAAGCCAGTTAGTCCAGCAAAATTCAAATTGTTTGACCATGTACGGATAGGAAAATTGAAACCAAATTTTGAGGAAGCCTATTGGACTACTTTCACTCAAGAAGTATTTAAAATTTGCGAAGTTCGAGTCTGTTCCAATTACTTATCGCATAAGGGAAGTAAATAGTGAGATTATTAGTGGTATCTTGTATAGACAATGAGTTTAGTCGAGTGTTGGATTAGCCCGATTCAGCACAATTATTTTTTGTCATGGCATTCTACGTTACTGTGCTATTCAACGGCTCCCAGAGATATTTCCCTTCAAACAGAATTGCAAATTTTAAGATCAGACTACCCTACAAAATTCAATTGAAACCAGCACAATACAAATTAGCACTTGCTAAATTGACGTACACATGTTCTATCCGGATTTTAACTGGATTTGATAACGACAATTTCATTGAGTACTCTGGACCAACTAGTGGGAGGATCAAGCTAAATTTTCAGTATTATTGTACAGTGCGTCAGCTAATAGAGGAAGCAAACTCTAAGTTCAGTAAGCACAACGTACTTTGTAAATTTAAATCGAAATAAGACTTTCACTAGAAATTAGAGAGAAGCTTTCTGATGTGTTAGGCTGCGACGGAAAGCTAGAATTTACAAATGACCTTCCTGATCAAACACAGTTTTATTTTGCTAAGTTTAATGCAAATCTTTGGAGGAAGATACCACATGTTTATATATTCTGTGTTTTGCTCGTATCCAAAGTGAACACAAAGTAGCTTGTAAAAGGATGTTATTTATACACAGGAACAGAATAAGATTTGAGGTTGATTCAGTAACGGATACCACAGGAACAATTTTCTTACTAAAAAAGGATTCAGGTCAAAAACAAGTCAGGAACAGGTCAGGAACAAAAATAAATCAGGAACAGTGCTTAATAATGATGATAGGAATAGATCAGGAATAGGATTGATAGGAACAAGAGTTAGCAGGAATTTATTCAAGTATTATCCAGTCGATAGGTGCACTAAAGTAATAACAACTTGAAAAAAAAATAAAACTGTTAATAAAAAATAATGACAATTAAATTTGTATTGAATGTAATTAGAAAATAAGAGAGCGAAAATTTGAGCGACCTTCCTCCTTGAATTCTAATTGAACACTGATTTAATTTAAAGGAAAATGGGCGCTTATGAATTGCATAAATAATATTTATAAAAGAATAAATAAATTTCAATTGGTATTGTTTCGTTGGCAACGCGCGCTGAACATTCTGACATTGTTGAATCCCAGATAGTTGGATCAACACTTGTGCCATTGTTAAGAATGGTGAATATTGTAGGAGAAGGAGAAGCCTGTACCCTATCATTTGTGAATCCTATTTATATTCCACTAGCCAGAAGTGAGTTTGACGTGGTCTATATTATCTTATGCGACGATTTTGGTGAAGAGCTTCCAACCGACAAGGGACAGGTCACATTGACTTTTCATATCAAAAAAATTCAGTCAGAATTCTTCTTCTGACCTACGAATTTGATTTTACACAATTTAATCATCCATTTACATATATAGCTGCTGGTGGAACTCAATGCGACAAAACTACATTTGTGAGCGACTGGATTGAGCATCTAGACTCTAGTAAAATCTCGCATAAATGATGTGATTATATTTTACAAAGTATATCAACCCGGATACGACACAATGAAATAGTACAATGATATGGTAAGATGTGTTAAAGGGCTAGATTTACAACTCATTCATGCTAGAAACACTATAATAATTATTGATGATAAAATGACTGATTGATTAAAAAAAAACGATTCAAGAACTCTTCACATCTGGAGTGCATCATCGGTAAAAACACATCTTGAGTCATTATCCTTAGTTCAATGATCGCAACAGTATTATTTATTATAGGTCTATATCTGTGATCTTCTTGTCACAAAATCTGCTTCTTCAAGGGAAATACGCGAGAGATATTCGACTTAACACGCATTATATGACAATTTGCAAGACACCACCATTCTCCTCAAAAGTTTTCTACTTGAGCCGTCAATTGAAGCTCCGGAAACTAAGTGCAATTTTTGAAGCTTACGATCAAGCAACTGGGAAACCGTACTCTTCACTTTTCCTCAATTTACATTCAAGCTGTCATGATCATATGCGTATTCAATCTGGGATTTTACCAAACGAAAACCTTATAATTTATGTCTAATTAAATTAGAGTTTTCTGTACCATGGCAAAGCGTATTCAAAGAAATAAACAGTTCTTAGAACTCGTTGAAACGACTTAAGGGAAGCACAGAAAACATGTAATCAAAAAGGCATCTAGAAACAATATTAACGCCTTATCTGAGTTGGCTTTAAACACACTAAGAGGAAACGTTGTCCACAGTGAATTGCAAAAGAAAATCTAAAACGACAGAAAGAGAGTAGAAAAAATTTAGTGAAAAAAAGAGTATCCATAAAGAAGAAAAAACATCTTGTTCAAAAAGGTTTTTTTTTATCACTTTTCATTGCACCAATACTATCTATACTCGGAGGACTTGCTGCGAACGCTATTAGCCACGTCACTGGACTGTGATGTGAAAGAAAATGAAGCTAATTCCTCATTTGGAGGATGAGAAGTTGATCAGTCCTCATCATACAAATTAGTTGCTGCATAAGACAGCCGCTGTTAAACCGCCGTTCGTTCAACAGAAAGAACACAATTTCCTCCGAAATTCTGAATTTGACCAATCTAACTGATGATATAAAACTTGCCTTGTTTAACACTGTGATGAAGGGTTTGAGGAATCATTTCGATGAACTTACTCAAACTCCATTACCAATCCCCGTTGCGTCATCCGCTTCCAGCATTTCAAACATCGGAGAGTCTATAAAGGAACCTCAGGTAGCAACGATCCCTGAAACCTTTCAATATCTTTCGCTTCAGCGTCTAAGCGAAATGTTACCTCCAAAATTTTGTCAGGCAGCAATATATATAATGACCGCGTTAAGAAGAGATGACCACAAAGTATCGTGGGATGAAGGGGGTGAAGTCCGATTTAAGAAAATAAGAATAGGAGCTAACATTATAGATTTACTTTCATATGTGCTTAATCTCCCATTTTTTTAAACTCAAAAAAATGTCATTTCCAAATACCATCTTGGTCTTAACGCTGCGGCAAAGGATTTCATCTCAATCGTTAAGCACATTGAGGCGTCGTAGGACATTAAATCCCAATGTCTTTGAGGATAGTGATGATTCAGCTCCTCACATCACTGAAGAGCATTGTGCAAGGTGTGTAGTTGGGTTTCTGGGTGAAACCAACTACATGTTATAGGATTTTGTAAAACAAGCGTAAAAAATATTTTTTCGTTGCCATTGACCCCTAAGGGGCGTGCAGAGCAAGGAGAATGTTTTTAATTTTGGATAAACTAAATTTAAATAAGTCTAAAATTCTTTCACTCTTATTAGTAGGAGAGATGGTGCAATTTATTTTTGTGACTTGAAACAGGTTCGAATCTTGCTATCGGCATTATGTTTTTTTCTCATGTTTATTAAGATGCATCCTATTTACAAGAAGTTTACTAACAACTCATTGCACTATATGATGCAATTGATTAATTATTGTTTGTGATTCGTCGTAGAATTAGTATTCGTGTGCAGTTGTGAAGAACAACCTTCACTTTCATGTGATGAACGGGACTGGACCTCCCGCTCACCACACAACAACACAGCTGCTGCTGTGTTCTTCTTTTTCTCTTTCCATTTCATTACCCTCCCTATATTATTATTATTATTATTATTATTATATCATTTGATATATGTATATACTTACCTGTTGTAGTCTATCCTGATGGATAGACTCAGATAACATTTAGCCGTTAAATAAAACGGAGCTTCTGGTCTCTCCTCCATTTTGGAAGAAATTAATAATTTATTTATTTATTATTAATTCTTTAATTAATTATTATTTAATTATGATTTATTAATTTATTAATTTATTAATTATCATTTTATTGATTTTCGGTAATTTGGTGACCCGAACTCCACAGGACTTTGGACTTGGACCTTTAAAGGATCCCAAATCCCTTCACAGTGATATGCGAATATGCGTTTTACTTATGTTAAAATTGAATGAATGAATACAACTTAGAGAAAGCCAAACTTCCCTCAAAAATTTGTGTAAATGTGATTGAATAGGAAACAAAATTTCATTCTCGTTCATTTTCAATTATTAAAATAGTTGAAATCCTGATTACTAATTATTTTGCATTTCGAAAAATAACATATCCTTTTAGGTGGAATTATTACTGGTGAGTAAATTAATAATCACAAAACATCTCTTGGTTGAAATTCGATATAAAATACTCAAAAAATAATAACAGCGTTCCACCACCAATTGCAATCTCGCGCCGTTTGACATTGATGACGAAAATTTTCTTCAAATCAACTCTAATGCCGTTGCATCTGAATTCTCGCGGCTCATACAGTAGGAGTTTCCGGACTTTGATTGTCATGAGCCAGGTGTGAAGGAAACAACATTTGCGCATAAATTGTATCAGAAGTTTTTACAAATGTTGGACGATTATGCGTTCAGGGAAGAGGAAGACGCAAGGTAAATTTGGAATTTTTGAAAGATTAACGTCGTAAGGCCTTTAGAGAGTTAACTCTACGAAGGCCGTACGACTGAAGTTTGACTGACAAAAGTAGAGAAGCATAATTTTCAAACAATTATCTAATTAAATCAATAGATGAAAACCCTGTTGGGAAGACTTAAAAAGATGAGAAAACATACGCCCATGTTGAAAATGTACCAATATTGACGAAGCGAAAAATTTTAAAAATTGCAGAAGCTCATCCTAAATGGAGTCTCAAAACACTTCAACGCAATGGTTGTTCTAATCTTTCTTCAAAGTACACGCTAACCTTATGGAAAAAACGAGTGGAGAAAGGAGGAACACAAAAGGAAATGTTTTGTGAAATTCATAAATTTGTCTTGGAGCAATTTCTGGAAGCTCGGATGCAGTGCAAAATTATTAAAACGGTTAGTATTCAGCAATTCAAGAAGCCATGGAAATTAACGCTTTGGAATTTTTTAAAGCTAGCCTGAGATGAGCAGCATCATTCAAGTCGGCACATCGTATAGGTTCCAGGAAGGTCACTCATTTGGTCAATCGCCACGAAGTGAGCAATATTGATGAAATCCAATTCAAAGTAGAGAAATTTCGAAAACTTGTAAAATCAAAATTTATTGAATATGCACCTCACCTAATTATAAACACCGATCAGTGTGGATTCTCCAATGAACTGATTATCTGGAAGAACATTGACACATTGAGGAAAAGAAAGTGTATGCTTATGCCAAATCACCAAAAAATTTGGTTACTCATTCGTACACTGTTCAGTACACGATCTGCGCTGCAGGAAATATAACGGAAATTGTTTTCGTCTGTCTCCAAGAAATCAATGGAAAACTAGGACCTTGTGTTGAAGACAGCTTTTGGACAGCAATAGCTCCGAATGTAACGATTAATTGTAGTCGCTCTGGAGAATTGAACACCTCTCTCGTGAAATATTACAACAAAAAAATTATCGTGAAAGAAATGCAAAAAAATTTTTTCTATATCTTGTGGATTCTTGGGGAGGTCACACCAACCCAGAAATTTATGCCTCTATTTTTGGAATTGAAAATCATGCACCGGAAGCTGAAGTCTTAATTATCCCTGCAAAATGCACACCCTATTGTCAACCTCTCGACACAACCTTCCACCGCCAGCTCAAAAATTTGGCCCGTCGAATAATCAATTACTGTGCCGCTTTTATAGAATCAAAAAAAATCCATCCTGAAGACCGCTTGACCTGTCGACGAGGGATAATAAAATTACAATCTGTTTTACATTATCAACTTTCAGCTTCAATTTTCAATTCAATGATAAGATATTCATTTTTTTCATCTGGATATCTTGAAGCTGAAGACAAAGAAGTCAGAATATCGAGCAAGCATGTTTCACATTTGATATAAATGACTCAGGTATTTGCTCAAAATGTACAGATAAACACAGATTCATCAAATGCAGCCATTTGCGCCGAGCTCTCTGCTTCGCTTGTTTTTTTTTTTCGTTTTTCATACTATGGATTGCAGTACCGTAGCCATTTAATATACTTTTAAAAAAGTGGAGTCAAAACTTTCAGCTTAATAAAATGCAGCTTTAATTTTCAATGGAGTTAAAATATTGGTAACACGGTATAGATTTGATTAATTTAAGAACTATGAAGATGAACTTCATCTACCAAAATATTGTTTGTATTTAATGTTGAAACCAGGTATTAGGATAATTATAAATCAAATCGAAACAGAAATAACAATTGAACATTCACACATTTCATTTATTATTTATAAACAATTAGCAAGCAATAGTTATGTCAACTTTCACTACGTATTTGAAATAATAATTATTCAATTAGCTACTGTCTTGCAAATTGTAATTTATACTAAACGTGTTGGAAATAAGATGCGTCTTAATAAACATAAAAAAAAATGCCGATAGAAAGATTCGAACCTGGAACCTTTGTGTTTTAGTCACAAAATTATATTGCAGCTGTAAATCACTGCACTATCTCTTCTACCAATAAGAGTAAAAGAATTTTAGACTTATTTAAGTTTAGTTTATCCAAAATTAAAAACATTCTTCTTGCTCTGCCTCCCCCCTTGGGGATCAATGGCAACAAATAAATATTTTTTACGTTTTCTTCTACAAAATCCTATAACATGTAGTTGGTTTCACCCAGAAACCCCAACTTCACACCTTGCACAATGCTCTTGAGTTCAATACACCTATTGGAGTAAATTGGCTCCTTTACCACAATGACCCTTAGTTTGGTATCATCGTTCAAAGAGTTAACAAATTTGGGTCCTTATTAAAAAAATGGAATAAGAGTCAATACCAGAGAATTTGGATTTGATAGAAATTGTCATTCTATCAAATAAGGGACCTCTCTTCACAACATATTGCACCTTTCCTAAACCTTTTCAGAGCTTGCAAAGAATATTAGACCAGACATTACTGGATCCCAGTGCCATGGCAGACGGTGGAGATTTCTATCTTGCATCATCTGATTTATGTGCCTGCTTTTATTGCGGAATTTGCCTGTATGACTGGAGTCAAATGGATGATGCCTGGGAGGAACATTCAGAGCATGCACCGACTTGTGCTTACTATGTGCTAAACCAGCACAGAAGGAATGAGACCCGATCGGTAAGTGACACAATTAGAAAATGAGGTTATTTATTTATATAAGTTTTCTAAATTGATTGTTAAAGATGTCAACGAAGAACAACCCTATGATGGTGAAAATGGTGAAGCAGTAAAACTCGTAAATAATGTGTTAACATTTTTAACTCTCAGTTCATTAATTAATGAAATTATTACCAAAGGTGAGCGGCTCAGCAACACATCTTGTATTGGAGGATAAAAAATTTGAAAATATTAATGCTGCAAACGACGAAGTTCGTGAACTCGAAATAATGATTTCCTGCAAAATTTGTCTTTCTGAATACGCATCTTACTTGTTTGCTCCTTGCTGTCACTTAGCTACATGTCTTAGCTGTGCCACGAGTCAGTTGAAGTGTCCTATTTGCAGAAGTGAAATAGATTTAATCATGAAAATCTATCTTTAATTTATGTTAAATTATAATACATCGAAATTCTGCCATACACAGTTTCCTAATTTCACCGAAAACCCAGTATAAGCAATTTATTCAGATTCATTTACTAGATATGGAAGCTGTTTGACATGTAGACAGTGTGCCTTTACAGTGAAATAGATATAATTATTAAAGCGAACATATAATTTGAATGAGTTTAGCACTGATTCTATCTTACATATAGCTACTTTAGAAAGTGGAGTAAATAACACTTGATCATTTTGAAGTTTGTAAATCAAATTTAATTAGAAAATATAGTTTAAGTTTGCTTTTAGGTATATGTTTTAATCGAACAATGTCCGTATGGTAAAGTATTAATCCCATCCGCTAGTATGTATTTCTTTGAATCAAATCCATGTGCTGCATATTTTTTTAGCTGCACATTGTAGATAGTATGTTTAAATGACCCCAAAGTGTTTATGTTACAAACTAAAATGTTCTGGTTAAACAAAATATTTTCTAGTTTAGAATAGCTCACTCCTCTTTTGAATAAATTCTGGAATTCCTTTAAGTACAATTTTCTTGAAGTCGGTGTTGTCTGCATTACTATCAAAACGCAATACGATTTTGGTCCAAACTCAGTAAACTTGTACAGAATCTTTCCATTTACCTTGTCCTTCATTTTGCCAATTACTGATTTGTTTCTGGAAGAATACAAAAAAACTAAAGTAGGAAGACAACACGTGTCAAAATAGTCCAAATTGGGTAAGATGTCTTTGTAAACATCTTCAGTGGTGATAAGATAGGCTAAGCTATCTGTGTTGGTCATGAGTAATTTGGCTTTATAATCCCATTTTTTCTTCACTAATTCATAATGAAACTAAGCCATATGCAGCTTACTGAGTTCAAGAACTGTAAATCCTGATTAAATAGCCTTGTTTAATGTAAAACTATTCTTTTGCATATGCCACTAAACTACTTCCTAGGATGTCGTGTGACAAAAATTTAGCTCTAGCATTCAACTTAAGGGTTACTGCAGGATCATTGATCAGTCGAATAGACATTTTTTTCCTAACCGATTTTATTCACTTACAGAATACTGCGTTTACACAGAGCTTATGGAATATTCGCTCGAACTCGTTAGATGCGGATGTTCGCTTCATCGTATTGAAGTCTACATAACCTTGTAACCAAGCCTGTTGTTTGAATTCAAGTACACGATAAATTTTTGTGATCACCAGACCTTTTTTCTCATAGTATTTTGAATTGCGGTAATGACAAATGTAGTTTTCCGGTCTGATAAATCTAATACAAGTTTGGTTTGAATTTCCATCTAATTGATGGGAAGTTTAGCCAACAGTTCCTGTTGATAAGGAGTAAAATTTGATGAGAAAATCGTTGTCCGTTCCACCGCTAATAGATAGTCATGATGATCCTTGAGTAAATGTTTTGGATAAGATATGTCCACTTCCAAAATATAGCCAATCTCGTCATCGTCTGGCACTGTCATGATGTCAAACTTTTCAACCAAATCCTTTTCCAAAAAAATGAAATTGCTGACAGGGAGCAACTGCTGCATGGCTTTACCGTATAGCTTCACCATGTCCCAAAACACGATGTACTTCTTATTTAGCTCATTACCGAGTCCTTTGTAGTCCTTCATATATTTATTGTTCGCTATGGCGTGACGTAGACTGATTTGAGAAATTCCACCTGTAAATTAAAATAATTACAAAATTAGCATACATTACTTGATTACATATATGGTTACTCAGGTACCTCGAATTCCCAACTCGAAATACAGATTAAATCTCGACATCTGTAACCAGTTCCAAGCGAATGCCAGACATTTTAAGTGCAACGTCCCAAGCCAAGCCCGGTATTGAAACATAGTGAACAGGATCCTGACCAAAGTTTTCTAATGACATCTTCCGAAATCGCTCGAAGACACAGGCTAACAATAGAGAATCTGTTAGTAAATACAAATCGTGATATTTACCAATGTTTTTCAGCTTGAATGACTTGAATATTTTTCTAGCATAGCAGTAGTCTTCTCTTGTCACATGTTCTTTTCACAAAGTGTTGAAAAACTTTTCCGAGTTGGTAGCTGCGGCTCATCAAATTTGTCCCACGAATCAATGTAGTGGTAAGGAAACACTCCTTTTCTTGTCAGCAGACCAGCATTCGATATAAATACACTTTCCAACAGTAAAATTGTTTCCTCCTTTCGCTTTTAAATTATCTACTAGCTCACTTAGGCTACAATTCAGAAATTGTAGCAAATCTATGGATCTCAAATTGTCTACAGTAATTGACAAGTATTTTTCAGAATTAGTGGGTATTTTCGGACCAAGAATTATAAGTCCTTCAAAATGGTAGGAGTGAAGGGGCGTAACAACCTTTGTTTGCTAAAACAACATGAAAAGATGCAGACCCTTTAATCATGTATTACACTTTATTTAATATTTAATAACGCAACTTACATAATAATTAACACAATGCGCTTTGCAAGAATTTCTTCATTGTCGGAAACTCCTTGCGAGCATAAAAGCGGCTACATACTCGACGGACCTTGTAAATTATTTTGATTGACAACACTACTCAACAAAATAATATTTTCAAAGACTTATATGCGCAGTTAGAAAACAATCCCATTCATGCCGTTTTCTCTCCAAATAAATTTTGGTATAATTCTGTTCAGAAGTTTTCTTATGATCAAAGATTATCGAAGATAATTATCAAGCTTGAAAAAATCATTAAAATAAATACCATTCTCATATCAATGACTTTTATGACTATGGGTGGTCTGTCGTCGGTCGCACTCTTTTCGTTTTTCGAATAATTTTTAAGAGAAAAAATAACAACGTCGTGTTTTGATTTTCTACATAAGAATTAGAGCGTATAAGTTTTATTTTTCATATTTGTGGAAATATTGCCAAACAAACTACCTAGACGGGAAGATCTTATTTAGAATCACTATATTTCCAGAAAAAAAGAAAATAATAAAGGCTTGTGGACCATGTGTAAAAGGTGTGAAAAAGAGTTTAAACTCACTTTTCAGACTTGAATACGAAAATTCACATTACCAAAAATTAATTAATTTTTTGCTAATTATCAAAAAAATCGATTTTTTTGATTTTTTAGAAAAAATCAAGAACCCTGGAATTAATATACCTATCATTACAAAAATTTTCAGATTTTGTCTTCAAATCTTTCAGGAAAAACTTGAGGTGTTACAATTTTGTTAAAATCCTCTTTATCAGTGTATTTCCGTTGACGGTTTGGAGTTTGAGAAGACATTAGAATAATAGTTGTATTTAATTACAAAAATTACCAGAAAAACTATTTTAGTTAAAACAAGTTGTTGGACAGGTTTATAAATAAATCCAAAATTTGAATAAGGATATTCCGCTGTTTTAAATTGTACACAATTCATACCGCATAACGGCCTTGAATTTTCCTCTTTCTCATCAACAACCACCATTTTGAAGGGCTTATAATTTTTGGTCCGAGAATAGTACTGTAATTTTTTCCCCTATTTTGTTGAATCCCTGAACAATGAGATGATGATCGTACCCTCTAAAGTTGTGCATCTGAAAGGCAAAAATTAGCTTTAAACTCTGTTCAATTTGTTGAAAATTTATTATATTCTTAAGTTGTTACCAGAATAGGTAAAATATTCTTTTGTTTGTAATTTAGATTACAACTCTGGTGACTTGCTCAACGATATTTTCCTAACAAAGTATAATGTAGTTATGACACCGTATTAAATTGTATTAATGTGGAGTTTTGCATACAAATACCTGATAAATGGTCATGATCTCGACACTTTAGATCAATTGAGGATTCTTCAAACAGAGATTTACAAATATGACATTGTGTGGCAGCTTGAAAATCCAATTCGTCTGTTGATGACTTGATCAAAAAAAGATTAACCTGATACAAATCAGTTACTATGTTTGCCATTTCGAGTAGATCTTGTAGGAACACATCCACGGCATCAATTCCTCTGTATACACGACAGGAAACAAGGATTTTATCGTCCTTCACAACAGCATACGAGAAACCAGTAGCAACATGAAGAGTTTTTCCAGTGGTACCTTTCGAAACAACTGGCTTCAGCAGACACTCCATATCTGCGTAAACCACATACCCCACATAGTTGATGACGAAAATTTTCAAACGAAATTGAAGGGGGACATTCCCCATTACCTTTAAGCATTTTCACTTTTTGAAAGTCAAACTTTTCACATTGATCTCGATGGTGTCGAAAAGTGTAGTGGCCGTTACAAATATCAGTATTGCAATTCTTGGTACAAAAAGGAATTCTTTGCGAGAAATTGTAACACAAAATTCTTCGGTGATGGTTATGTTTACCGAGGAGCTTGTTGATGTCGATGATGGCAACATAGTGAGTTCTGGAGCTATTAGAATCAACCAATAGAAGTAAATTCACTGTTTTGAGTTAGTATAGTTGAACTTCGAGATTGGGATAGGAATGGGTACTGGAATATTTGTTCCATCGTAATAATGAGTTCCAAACACATTCACATCAATTTCATTTGATTCTTCAAATTTGGGGATTTGTGCCAATCTTACAAGAAAGTCAACGCAGTCAAAATTATATTGATGCTGGACAGAAGTATAATATGTTGCCCGATGAGAGTTATAAGAGTAATTTTATTAAAGTGATATCACTAATTTGTGACAAGCAACGTGGTTGAAAGTAATTAACATAAATTTTTTGTCATTATGATAGTTTAGTCACTATTTTTAAGTTTAATATTAAAGGTTGTTAACATGTGATTGAAACATTTACTTCTTTTTGCTACTTCCTCCATCCTGCTCTTCTCCTGGCTGAGTTTCTTGCTCGTCGTTGAATTTTTATTTGGTTGCATATTCTCTCTTCTTTAAACACCTCATAACAACCTGTAAACGTTAATTGACACAATTAAACCGTAAATATGATAAATGTTTAGCATACAACACATCATGGTTTGTTAAAACCTTGCACTTACACTTGGATTTTCCAGAATGCATTTCTCCAACTGCTTCGGATAGATTTTCCCAACAGCAAGGGATGGCCTGGAATTTGTCATTCTGAAAAATTAGTATTCATTAATATTAATATTATTATCGTAACTATTTTATTATGTTTGTAAAACAGCTGAGTGTCTTACTGGGGATTGGAAGAAATGAAGGGAAAATTAGGGGACTCAGTAAAGTACTTCGTGTCAGTAAAAGCCTCAGACGTACCCAGGAGGTATTGACGGGGAAGTTTGATGGTTTGGTGTGTCAAGTTTGTCACCAGTGTGTATCCATGTCTTTTTGCGACAAAAACCACACATTTGGCAAGCACAAGATAACGGGAGTGTGCAACTAAACTACGTGGGGTGATGAGAATGTCACCGGTGAATTGAGAGGGTATACCAAATTTTACACTCCTGGATGTGTGTGGGCGTACGAGGATGGATTTTGAACTTTTACTGTAGATACTAGGTTAGTATCAATGGAATCATCGTCGTAGACAGTCGTGAGATCGGAAAATAAGTCTGATTCAGACTGGATGGGTGGTTCAATGTGGATATTAATTTTGGAAATGGGTAAATCAATTAATTTTTTGGGGAATGGAATAATTTCCGGGTGAAAACTTTGGAAACTTGGACTGTTGCTAGTGTTTGGTATGGTGATCGAATTGGGTGGCTAGGTCCGATAAATTGGATGGAGAACTCGGGGTTTGTTAAGGAGCCTTGGGCGATTGCTTCGTTTTCGCGATCGAAAATGATTTGGTTGGATTGGAAAAAATACATACCCAGCACGATCTGGTTGCTCAATCCGTGGATTATAAAAAAGGATTTGGTAAAAGATGTTTCTCCTATACGGAAGGTGAGTTGGGAGACTTCACTAATAGTGAAGACATTGGACTTATGGATGGACAAATGAAACGTGAGGAGAGCTACAGCGCGTTTGGAAGCTGCAGCTTCGGGTAGTAAACGTAAAATGTCTTTTCTCATAGCGGAGATGGAAGCGCCGGAGTCTATGAGTGCATTGAAACTAAAGCTTCCAATGTGTACGGGGTAACAACGGATGAGGTTTGATGACTGAGTGCGGTTGCATCCGTCCACACGGTTGCTCCATATTCGGAATCAGTGTAGTCAGGAAATTGCAACTTTGGGCCAATGACATGCTGGAAGGTTGCAATTACATTAGGTGTTGTCGTAATCGGTGGATCTGTTTTAGAGGGATTCTCTGGCACTATAGACTGGCGCATAGTCTTATAGTCTGAGAAATCTAAACTCATTAAAGATATTGGCAGGGGAAAATTTTTGTAATTATGGGGTTTGAACAAACCATATCGGAATGGTTTGGATGGTCTTCCAGCTCTAACCTGCAGGATCCCGGGGTATCTGACGCTTCGAGTTGCTACAAGAAACGGATGTTGCAACCTCAAACAAAAAAATCGGTTGCTCGCAAGCCTTGCACGTAAATTTCGGAAAAAGTGGGAATAGGAATGGAATAGTTTTATTTACTGGAGATTTGGATGGCAAGGGGAGGTCCGGGGAATTGACAAACAAGGAAGGTATTGGTGGACTACTTTGAGAAATTTTAGGGATTGTTGGTTTGGAATTATTGGAATTGAGTGGTTTAGGGTAATTGGGACTTGTAGGTAGGTCCTGTTGCATCAGGCTTGTCAGTTTTCCGACGGTTTGTTGGTGTTTGGATTTGGGGGGTATGTAGGGAAGTTTGGAATTGGTTGTTGTGGGGGATACGGTGGACAATAGTAAGGGGTTTGTGGGTAAGGTTGATATTGGTTTTATTGGGACATGGGTTGATAGTATGGTTGTGGGGGTTATGAAAATTGTGGTGGTAAAAGGGAAACAGGGTGTCTCATTTGTAGTGATTGGTTATTTGCATGTGATTGTGGAGCTGGGTAGGTAGGTTGATTACGGCGGTTGGGTGTTGTTTGCAGATGAGGATATTTTTTAAAGCAGTGGCGTTCTATGTGACCCACTCGCTTACAATGATGACAGATAAATCTGCCATCGGGTAAGTAAGACAGCTGAGTGTCTTACTGGGGATTGGAAGAAATAAAGGGAAAATTAAGGGAATAATTTGTAATTTGGAAATGGTTTGGGTATTTTTGGGAGGTTTGGATGGGGGTCGAGGAAGTGACAGGGTGTGGGTTGGGAATTGGCTGGGTATTTTAGGCAAGTGGGGAAAATCCAATTAAACAAAGGGAAATCGGTAGTGGAAGAGAGGTCAGAGGTCAAAAGCTAACTTACTGAGGGTGAAGGGTCGAAATATTTTTCACCTAATATTCAATAATTGGCGAAAGCCAATTCCAAAAACCGAAACAAATCCAAAAATTCAAAATGGCTGGGTAAAGGAGTTGAGAGTGAGAGAACCGGTACTAGACTGACTATTTTTTTCTGTTGTTTCTTAGACTCGTCTCAGAAAAAAAAGGACGCTTAGAACGACGAGTCTACTTTTTGTGTATAGTAGAAAAGAAGGAAAGGTGAAAGTTTTAAAATAAGTGGGAGAGTCCACTTATCTTTCTAACATGTTGTTATTTAATTATTAAAGGAAACAGCTAGATTCAAAGAACTCCATCATCACTGACCATTTCATGCAATAAAAGATGTACTTAGCGATTCAGAATAAGATAACAGAATTTTTTTCATTTTTTCTTTCATTTATTTACCATGTAGAAAACAAATGTAAAAAAATTTCCGTTAACTTATTCTGAATTGTTAGGTACCTGTGATAAACAAGTTGGAAGTCTCGGTCTAACGATCTGACAAACTTATATTGATGAGATGAATGTGATCTCGTGTTTTGTTCAGTTATTATTATTTTTAGATAAAAATATTATATTTATTATTATTATTATGGTGACTATTTTATATTTATTATTTAATTATTATTTAATTTAAAAAACGTTTGGAGTTTGCATAAACAATGCTAAAGCACCTACATAAATGTAAGTAAACAGCTAGATTCAAAGAACACCATTATGGCTGACCATCTCATGAAAAAAAATGTACTTAGCGATTCAGAATAAGTTAACAGATTTGTTTGTCATTTTTGCTCTCATTTATTTGCCATGTAAAAAATAAAAGTAAAAAATTTTCTGTTAACTTATTCTGAATCGTTATGTACCTGTGATAAACAAATTCAAAGTCTGGATCTAACGATGTGACAGACTTATGTTGATGAGACGAATGTAAACTCGTGTTTTGTTCAGTTATTATTATATTTACATCAAAATATTACATTTATATTTATAAACCTTGAATAAAAATAATTAAATAACTCTTGGCTGGTGAAAACCAATTAAAAGAACTGAATTTCCCCACTCAAACCAAGTTTATGTCATTATAATTAACAAGATGATTTTTTGTAACTAGTAACAACTTACATCACATAAAACAGTAACAGTAGAGTTGCCTCATCTCAGTCTTGCTTTATGTGACAAAAATCAGAGAGCGACACCAGTGACAATCTATACCCTAGTATAAATTGTATGAGCTGTTAGTGTGTAGATTAACTTACATACACATTTATTTCAATTTGTGTGTGTAATTATCTCACAAATAGGATACTGTGAGATTATGTGAATCCTCAGTAGCTCATACAGTTTTGGGGTAAAGTGAATATTTTATGAATCCTCAGTGGTCTCTACACCATCATCAATGGATGCAGACCATTTCCTAGAGCTGTCATCTTACATAAAGAACCCTTTTCGGGTTTGGTGTGATTTTGCGCCAAAATGTATGAAGTTGACTTATTCATGAATTACTGTTACTTGACATGCAAAAATACGAAAACTCAACACATAGTTATATTAAAATGACGTTTAATACTTCTTTAATTACATCATGAATTTTATGAATGCTTTATTGTCATTATTATTTAGGAGACTCAGGCTATCCTGTAAAGAAATGGCTGATTCTTCCGACCGTTTGTGGAGAATTAACATCTGCGAAAAAACGATTCCTGAGAGCACACAAGGGTGCACGGAAATTAGTTGAATGCGCCCTATATATACTTAAGGAGAAGTTTCCATGCTTTAATCATCTCCGATTGTAACCTGAAGTGGCGGCAAGAGTTATATATACATGCATTACCGTCCACAACCTTGAAAAACGCACGGGGTCGTCTATCTACAGTGAGTATATGGAAGATGAAGGTTGGCCTTCGACATTTATGATTAGTACAATTTGTGATATTTTGTATAGATTTTTAGATGTGGATTTAGGTTGTAGAAATCAAATGCAAGAGGAATTTTCCAATGCTGATGTCATTGACACTTTTGTTACCTATTTCAACTAACATAATAAAATTACAGTACTAAGTTTGGTATAATTTACAAAAATAAAAAAATTGCTCAATGCGCAATATTTTTACCATTTAATTCATTTTCGAATTAGTTTCATTGTTTTCAATGTAATCAAATTATATGAAAGAATATATTTTTTATTTCAATACAAATTAGAAAATGAATATATATAACTAAAATATAATTACTAGAATTAATCTGAGTAAAAAATTTTTGTCAACTGGGATGGGAGAATGTCCTCAAGTTCCCGTCCAAATTTCAATAGTTGTAGGTCTTTAAGATATTTGTCTTGATCAATGGTTTCACGTGTCTTCCCCAAAATTCAATTTCCATATTAAGTTTTTGCTTCTTCAACGAGAGTAATTCCTTCTCGCAAAACTTAATAGTATTTACTCGCTTAGTACTTCTGTCAGTTATGTTCAATTTGCAGCTTTTGGGAGTTGAGTTGGTTTCATCTGGCTCTGGGGTTGCCCGAAACAAAGGAACTTCTTCACTAAGGGTGTCACTATTAAGGTTGTAAATGACTAAGTCAGAACTCATTGACGGCTGTTTGATCTGTTTAGCTAGGTCCACTGACGATATTCCTGAAGATTCTGAAATATTTAACCCATCAAATATTGGAGAGTCATTTCCAATAATATCAAGCATGATGTTGTCTACTTCGTCGTATACTAACTCTTTGCCGCCTTTCCTCCCAGTCTTACGTTTCTTATCCCGTTTTTCCTAAATTATTTTGAAATATATAAATATTAATAATAAAATTAAGAAATAGTGTACTTACGACCTTGCAATGAGGACAGTTTTGCCAGAACGTATCGCGGACGTATTTGTAATCCTTCATCACCACACCCATCGACTGACCCTGCTCGAAGATTCTCCTTCCATTTTTTTTTCTTTTATATCATGAGTAAGATGACTTGAGAAACACCCAAAGAGAATTTTTTTGTTGTCTCTTATAATAGAAAAAACTGTTGTCTTCTCAGATTTGGTACCTCTAGATTTTGACATTTTATCCATGATATAAAGCTCTTTTAGAATCAAAATTTGCGTTACATTAATTATTAATGAAATTGAAAAACTTATTAATACTAACCTTATTCCCTTCCTGTTTCCAAAAATTCAATTCATCGACGAACAATTCATATACAAAAGGTTGACAAATAATACAATACAAAATTTCAAATTACTTAATATTAGTAATGCGCGTTTGTAATTGTAAAATTTTGTTTCACAAAGCTTTGTTATAATTTTACAAATACAACTTCATTTGTGAAACCATGCTAAAATAACTGAACTAAACACCAACAACATTGCCCAAATGAACAAAATCTTAACAGAGCAAGCAAAGAGTGCTGAAGCACTCGCGAAACGTGTCGACTTGTTACAGAATGCCATTCAAAATATACAATCAGATTTTCAGAAAATAGTACAAAGACTAGAAGATCATGAGAACGATTTCCAAGAGTTAAAGTCAAAGTCAAACAGCTCGATGTTTTCTATCACCTATTTCACCACTCGATTGATGTTAGCGAGGCAGATAATCCGAGAAGCTACTCGAGAATGGAAAGCTGAAAGAATTTACCCAGCTTTTCTAGATTACTTCAACGTAACTCTGTCATGTGAGCAGAACTGCCCAGTCTCTTTTGCTACGCCAAGGCGTTGCCACCTTACGGATGACTGGGAAGACCTCTACCTGGATTTTGATATTTCTTTGGTCAACAGCTCAACACAACTCGTAGAAGCTGACCCTTTCAAACTGATAGTCAAGAAAGACAATCAGACATGCAAGATCGGCTACATAAAACCAAGAAACGCAATGATTTCTAAGGAAGAAAAATGCACCATGACAATAACATTAAGCCGCATGCTAATCACGACACCATCCGCTTCCCCTCAGACGGTTGTATTCCCACAACGAAGCTACTTTCAGAATCACAATACTTTGCGATTGATCAATGTGATCCTTCCCACGCCCTAGATGAAACTGATTACATCCAAGTTAAACCGCATTTCGGATCTAATTATATTTATTGTTCAGAAGCCATGTTGGAGATCGATGGGAAAGTGCCCCCTGCAATCATAATGTTTTCACGCTGCCCATCACCGCGAGCTTCAAAATCAATAACGTGGAGTATGTCGGCTCACAGGTACAGCTGGATCATCAGGAAATGATTGAGCCTTTCTTCACGATGCGTACCAACTGGCACCTGCAGCCTCGGGTGAACTTAACCAGCCTTTTGAATAATTCCCCATACGGAAGAAAGCTCCAAGAGGAAAATAAGTCAGAGGTTCCTATAACAAACCTTATGATTTGGATCGCTGGGTTTTTGAGAATCATTGTCGTGTTTCTCATTGGAGTCATCACCTACCTTTTCGTTCAAGATAGAAAGATTCAAGTATCTGTAGTTGCACCACAGGACACAAAACATAGAGACGCCGAAAACGTCGAAATGACCGAATTTACAGGAATTCGAGATTGAGGGAGGGTGTTGGATAATGAAATCACGAGTTCGAGTAGTGCTTAGGATTAGTCATTTCTTAAAAGACTATCTGTTTCTGAACTTTCACACTTTTGAACCCATGATATCTATGTAAATAACAAAGTTCACTTGAGTCATACTTATTATTTCTACAATTTTCTCCTAAGAATAAATCAGTACCTTTTTTGCAATCTTAACGAGAAGTGGATTTTACTTTGTTACATTCTTTAACACAAAAGTCCAGTAATCCTCTGACATTTACATCTTCTTTTGAACGTTTAACCCGTCTCCACCCTATCGTGCACACATCGGCACGGGGCGGTTTTGATAAATTAGAGAATGGAAATTTGGCAACCGGTTGACCTGGTGATTTATTTTATCTATGGTGAAACAGTGCTGAATATGTAGGGGAATTTACAGAGTGATAGAAATCATATTAGCGAAATTACAAATTATCAAAAATAAAAAATCGTAAAAAAAATCGACTACTTCTTCCGTATACCACCACTCGTGCACATGTGTGACATACTTTTTCTCAACTTTTTACTCCCGCTCGTGCGCAGATGTGACATCAATGTTGCCACAACAATTTCGATTACTTAAGATGTTTTCAATGCCTCCCGCATCCCTCCCGTCCGTTTCCGCAACCCTCCCGGAGTCGGGTTATGCCTGGGGCCCTGTACTAAAAAGGCTAGGGTAATCACCGGGTTCTAAAAATGCTTAGAATATTGAAGATAGGGGTCAGATGATGCCCGGAGTGGAGTAATGTCTGTAGTCGAGAAATACCCGGGGTTGGGTAATGTCGAGGTCGGGAAATGTCTGGCCTAGAGTAATGTTAGGCTGGAGTAATGCATCGTATATTGTGTAATCGAGGTCGGGTGATGCACGGGATTGGACGATGAACAAGCTCGGGTAATGTACGGGGTCGGATAATGAGGGGATTCGGGTAATATTCGGGGTCAGATAATGCTCCGGGTTGGGTAATGCCCGGGGTCGGTGTATGACCGGGCACGGCTAATGCCTAGCATATTGTCAGGTGGGTTGGGATGATACCCGGGGTCGGGTAATTCGAGTGGTTGGGTAATATCGACGTCGGGTCTTTCCGAGGCCGAGGAATGTTTAGAGTTACGTAAAGGCCGGGTCGGGTACTGTGTGGTGTAGGCTAATTTTTTGGCTCCGGTAATGCCTGGCATATTGTAAGGACGCGGTCGGGTAATGCCCGCCGTCGGGTAATGCCCTGAGTCGGGTTATGACCGGGTTTGGATAATGTCTAGCATTTTGTAAGGTGAGGGCCGGATGATGCCCTGTGTCGTGTATTACCCGGGGTCTGTAATGCCGTGGTCGGGTAAAGCCGTGGTGGAGTAGAACCTAACCTGAATATTGACATTTGTCTACGGCGACAATTGTCGCAATATTGACATATGGCAATGGTGACGTTTGCCAATAGTGATCAATGCTGAGATTTGTCAACGGTGAGATTTGTCAATGGTGAGATTTGTCAATGGAGATATTTGTCAATGGTGACATTTGTCAATGGTAAAATTTGACAATGCTGACATTTGTCACTGGTAACATTTGTCAGTGCTGACATTTGTCAGTGCTGCATTTGTCGATGGAGACATTTGTCAAGGATGTAATTTGGCAATAATGACATTTGTCAACAGTGACATTTGTCAATGCTGACATTTGTCAATGCTGACATTTGTCAATGCTGACATTTGTCAATGCTTACATTTGTCAATGCTTACATTTGTCAATGCTGACATGTCAATGCTGACATATGTCAATGCTGACATTTGTCTAAGTGGACATTTGTCAATTGTGACATTTGTCAATGGTGACATTTGTCAGTGGTGACATTTGTCAATGGTGAAATTTGTCGATGGTGACATTTGTCAATGGTGACATTCGTCAATGGTGACATATGTCAATGGTGATATTTGTCAATGGTGACATTTATTAATGGTGACATTCGTCAATGGTGATATTTGCCAATGGTGACATTTGTCAATGGTGATATTTGTCAATGGTGAAACTTGTCGATGAACCTAACAACCTAACAACAACATCATTTATTTCAAGAAATGAAGTTTATAACCCATGGAAGGACTACGGGAACCCACGAGAAGGCTGGGGGAACCGACGGGAGGGCTGTGGGAAAACAATGAATGGCTGCGGGAACATACGGAAAAGCTGCGAGAACCCACGGGAGGGCTGTGGGCAAATTTGGAAGGCTGTGGGAAGCTAAGGGAGGGCTGCGGGAACCCACGGGAAGGGTGAAAAACTCATGGGAGGGCTGCGGAAACGAAAAGAAGAGCTGCGGGAACTGACGAGAAAGCTGCGGAAACCCTAGGGAGGGCTGCGGCAACCCACGGGAGGGCTGCGGCAACTCATGGGAGAGCTGAGTGAACCCAAGAGAGGGCTACGTGAAACCAAGGATTGATGCCAGAACCTACGAGAGGGCTGCGGGAACCCAAGGGAGGGCGACGCGAACCCAAGTGAGTTCTACGGGCAGCCACGGGAGGGCTGTGGGGACCCACGGAAAGGCTGCGGAAGCCCATGGGAAGGCTGCGTAAACCCACAGGAGGGCTGAAAGAGCCCATGATGGGCTATGAAAACCCACTAGAGGGATGCTGAAACCGAAAGGAGGGCTGCGGGAACCCACGGAAAAGCTGCGAAAACCCAAGGGAAGGCTGCGGGAACCTGAAGGAAGGCTGCTGGAATCCACGGGAACCCATTGGAGAGCTGCAAACCCCAAAGGAGGGCTCAATATTAGCAATAGCGCACGTGATAGGACATCTATCCTATCGCTCAGCTAATTATGACCCAAAATTTGAAAGCACAAGTCCTTATGAGATATTTGATTATGTCACCCTTGTAATTAATTCAAGGACAACTGGGAGTCATTTATCGGTTATTGTGAGATTCTGAGCAAAGTCATTGAAACAAAAATTTACATTGCCACTACAGAGTTTGAGAGCAAAAACGACAGTGATAGAAGCGATGTCCTATCGCGCAATATGTGGGGAGTCATAGATGAGATATAGTAATAGATAGGAATAGCTCGTCAGAGAGCATGAGCCCAAGAAGCTCTAATCTTTCTTCGTGATTGGTCAACATTACCAACTCCCATCTAACCTCTTTTCGTGATTGGTTCTCTTGTATAATCTTTTTTGGTGATTGGTCCTCAGAAAACCACATACCATCTATAAAGTTTTTCCTATCTATTACTATCTCTCATCTACGGTGGGGAGTTAAATCGGATCAAAAATAAAGAATATAAGATATAACAAATTCAGTTACAACAACTTACGCAATTCCTCGGGATGTACAGAATAGTCAACCATCTCAACTGATAGCATGACAAAAAAAGGATACGATCTGCCAAACTAATACGAAGTTCCTTAGTGTTGGTGCTATTAATGTGCGTGGATATATGTCCAAAGTAGTTTCCATTAATACAATTTTAGATCAACACAATTTTGATATACTTTGTTTATCAGAAACGCATCTCTCAAAAAACTCTTACCCATTAATTATTTCTGGTTACACTCTCTACAGAAATGATCGTGAAAATTGCAATGGTGGTGGTGTAGCTATTCTTATCAAATCATCTTTAAAATCCAATCTCCTAGACTCAATTGAAACCATAAATTCAGGTATAGAACAAATTACATTGAAAGCTCAACTTAACTTTAACAAATCTATTCTAATTACAAGTGCGTACAATAAACCTATCTACAATACAACGTGCTTGGACAATGATACTGGAATTTTATCAGAGATCTTTCAAGAACTGTCCACCTATAATCTTAATTCTTTTGTTTTTGGAGACTTCAATTTAAATAATACTTATCTACCAAGATGCATATTGAATAAATACAACAGGATTCTAAAAGAAAATAAGTATCACAACTAATTGATAAACCTACCAGAGAAAATAATATACTTGATTTAATTTTCACAAACTCAAGAACAAGTGTCAAAACTTTAGAAGTAATTGACCCACACATATCGGACCATTGTTTAGTCTATATTCATCTCAATTTGCAGAAACCTAAACTACAAAAAATATCCTTCCTAATGAAAGACTACAAGCACGTTAATTACATTGAACTTGGTAAAAATATTGTTTCATTGAATTACCGAAATAATATTGAAAATGTAAATGAGTTGACTGAACAATTTATATTTGATCTAGTTTCCATATTTAATGCAATTCTAAAAGATAGATCAATCTCCGTTGTCAAATACTCAAAATGTATTTCTTTATCTGATCCTACAAAACNCGTTGTCAAATACTCAAAATGTATTTCTTTATCTGATCCTACAAAACAACTTATTAATTTACGTAACAACTCTTACAAACAAAGACAAACAAGAAACTTCAATTCTTCAAACTACAAGTTACTCTGCAAACAAATAAAATCTTCAATTGAAAATGACAAAAAAAATTCTCTTCATTATGATATTAAAAAATATGGAGCTCACCGTGCTATAAACAGACTATGCAAACTAAAAACCGAAAGTGATATCAAAACCCTCATCCTTACTGCTAATGACATAAATGATTATTATGTATCAATTACGACACCCAACGTAGTATCTACATTGTTTCCAACAAAACCTGTTCAGATCAATCCTCCGATTGAGAAACTTGTCTTAAGGAAAGCAAATTCAAGAGACCTCCTTTATGCATGGAACAGAATTAGAAACCATAACTCAAAAACTGTAGACTCATTGGGATTAAGTAATTGGATGATTAATCTCACCATTAGATCACCGAATATGAATAATCAGCTTCTCAACATCATTAATACCAGCATCTCAACTAAAACATTTCCAACAATACTACAACTTTCAAATGTTACCCCGGTTCCTAAAGTGAAAAATCCTTTATCTCCATCCGAAACCAGGCCTATTTCAACACAAACGGTCATAGCAAAAATAAAAGAAAAATTTATCCATTCTCAAGTCACAGAACATCTTGAAAATCATGACCTCATATATAAAGCACAATTCGGATTTCGAAAACACCATTCTACTACCCATGCGCTACTTGCCATTACGGAATTTATTTTCAATAATATGAGTAAAGGCTACATAACTTTACTCTTAGCACTTAATTTAAAAAAAGCATTCGACACAGTTGATAAAGCGATATTGGTTGAAAAACTAAATTGGTATAATATCGATTCCAAGTGGTTCGAATCTTACCTATCAAATCGAAGACAACGTGTAAAATTGAACAATGATTTCTCGAAACCCAAAGATACTATCCTTTCAGTTCCACAAGGATCAATACTAGGCCCGTTACTTTTCTCAATAATGATAAATGANACCAAAGATACTATCCTTTCAGTTCCACAAGGATCAATACTAGGCCCGTTACTTTTCTCAATAATGATAAATGATCTTCCATTTTATGTTAAACATAAAATGTCTAGTTATAATGTTTGCTGACGACACGCATCTACTTCTANAAATGATCTTCCATTTTATGTTAAACATAAAATGTCTAGTTATAATGTTTGCTGACGACACGCATCTACTTCTAAAAGGAAATCCAGACAACATTTCCCAATTACTAGTCCAGCTTAAAGAACACCTAAACTCTATTTCGATCTGGATGGTGTAAGAGGGGTTAGTGTCTTACAGGGGAATTGGGGGGTAATTAGGGAGGTTTTGATTGATTTGGGAATGGGATAGGTATTTTGGGGATTGTTGGTTAGGGGTCGGGGAAGTGACGGGGTTTGGGTTGGGATTTGGATGGGTTTGGGAACAGTTTGAACAACAATTAAATAAGGGGGAAATTAGGGGAATGAGTAGGGTCAGAGGTGGAAGGGATCACTAACCAATTAGGTCCAGGGTCCGGGGTCCTTAATTCAGATCCAGATAGATAAATAAATTCCAAAAACTTCCAANCTAAACCTTCCAAAATAAATATAAACAAAAAGACAATGCAGGAGAGATGAGGAGATGGGTGCAGCCAGAAAGAGACTGACTTTTCATTCTCTTTTTTCAAAAATGGATGGAGCGTCGGTCTGGGAGAATTTCTCCCATACCGACGAATCCATCCACCCTGAGAATGGGCAATTTTTTAAAGGAAGTGGGAAACCACTTACCTATCTAACATATGCCCGGTGGGTGGGGGAAGCGGCGTCCTCTCCGCGGAAAAGGATTTTTAAAGGAAGTGGGGGAAAAAGGAAGAGAATTGGGAATGAGGGGGATTGGGGATTTGTAAAAATTCGGGGAATTATCGGGGGGTTTGAAATTGGAATGTTTTTGAAATCGGGGGAAGGAACTTAAGTGAGGGGTGGAGGGTCCATCTATAAAGGAAAAGTGAAACGGGGAAAATAATAAAAATAAATAAAATAAAATGTGTTAAAGGGATTTCAGGGATTGTGATCGGGTAAGTTTAGGGGTTGTAGGGACATATTGTTTTTTGGAATGGGAGGGGTGTGCTGCAAGAAAACGTTTCACCTTGTTTACAGGTAATTCGATTTCTTGCGGGAGGTGTGAAGTTTTTGGACAGGGTTGTTTTTTCTTGGGACGAGGAATGTGGGAAACATAACGGTCGGGGGGTCGAAGGGTGTCTCTTCGNTGTGCTGCAAGAAAACGTTTCACCTTGTTTACAGGTAATTCGATTTCTTGCGGGAGGTGTGAAGTTTTTTGACAGGGTTGTTTTTTCTTGGGACGAGGAATGTGGGAAACATAACGGTCGGGGGGTCGAAGGGTGTCTCTTCGNTGACAGGGTTGTTTTTTCTTGGGACGAGGAATGTGGGAAACATAACGGTCGGGGGGTCGAAGGGTGTCTCTTCGACGCAAAACACGGGTGTCTGGGTTTGGGGAAATGGAATTGGTGGAGACAATGGGTTCGGAATCGGTTAACAGGATAGCCGGTTCCGAAGCCTTGTCGTTAGAAGGTAATAGGGATGATAAGGAAGCTTGAGGAGAAAGGGGTGGGATGGTATTGATGCTTATATAGGAAAAAATATCGGAATATTGTGATAATTTGGGGCAGCTTTTGTGAGCGAGGTCAGATTCAGGGTCGGATGGTGGATCAAATTCACTGGGGCCTTCGGGTTCGGAATCAGGGTGGAGTAATGAAAAGGGGTTGTCGCTATAACATGGTTTTACCTGGTGAACGGAAACAACCATGGTTTTCGGGAGTACTGTTTTCGGGATGGTTTGAGTTCGTATGTTACCTAGACCCGTATGTTTGATGACTTGAAAGGGTCCGTCCCATCGGGGGCGAAGTTTCTTAGCCAGTCCGGGGGTATGGGAGTGTCGTTGCCTAAGTACAAACTGTCCTGGTTGGTATGTGACAGGTTTGTGTTGTGAATTGAAAACGTCTTGGGATTCTTTCTGAATTTGGATAGTTTTGACCCGGGCGTCTGGTATTACCTCCTCTATCCGTTTTTGGGCTACTCGTGACTCGGCATCGTAAAGGTAATCAACTGGGATAGAAGGAGGTTGTCGATGCGGAGTCGAGGTTCCCTGCCATGGATGAGGAAGTACGGGGAATGACCCGTTGATATACATACTGTGGCATTAA
>NIPM01000396.1:273750-301998 GCA_002738285.1 Holacanthella duospinosa | reverse complement strand
AGATAAATTCCTACGGTCTCTGGTTTGGGTATCGGGAAGGGGACGGTTAGGAGTAGGGTGTATGTTGGGTTCCGGGATTCGCGAGTTAATTTCGGGGAAATCAATTAGGGATGGTTCGTGGGGAGGGGATGGAGTAGTAGATTGAGGAGGCGGGGTTGTTTGGGTTGAAATAGAAGCGGTAATTGGTTTGAAGTTAAATATAATGAGCTGGGATATTATTATATTGAAAAACAAACTTAAAAAAGATTTAGAGATGATGCGGGATTGTCGGGAGGGATGCCCATGTATGTTGGGTACGGGGTGGTGACTAAAAAAAATTTGGCTGGTGGAAAGAAAGTATAGAAGGGCCAATTGATGCTTTATGTAGGGAAAGGCTGGGGTTATATTTTCTAAATCATAAATTNATTGGTCACGTTCCTCAGCGGACGGGGAGACAGGGTCGATAGGGCTAGTGGCGCGGGAGGTTGGGGTACGATGACCCATTAGGGATGTTGGTTGTTTTGTTGACAAAATAGGGTATTGTAATGATTAATTTGAAAATTTTTTGTAGAATTGTGGAAAAATTGNGGGTATTGTAATGATTAATTTGAAAATTTTTTGTAGAATTGTGGAAAAATTGGAATTAATTTATCGTTAGGGTTGAATAATTTTAGGAAAATTTTGAATTAAAAGAATGATTTTTAAAGAAATTGTGAAGAAATTGTTGAGTTTGATTTATTTGCGGGAATTTGGGATGAGTATTGAAGTTAAATATAATGAGCTGGGATATTATTATATTGAAAAACAAACTTAAAAAAGATTTAGAGATGATGCAGGATTGTCGGGAGGGATGCCCATGTATGTTGGGTACGGGGTGGTGACTAAAAACAAATTTGGCTGGTGGGAAGAAAGTATAGAAGGGCCAATTGATGCTTTATGTAGGGAAAGGCTGGGGTTATATTTTCTAAATCATAAATTTTTAAACTCTGAATTCGGTCTTAAACCACCGATTTCGGAGTTCAACAAACCAAAAACATAGTTAAATTAGATGCCCAATGCTAATGGTTAAATAAAAGGACATACAACAATGAATAATCAGACAAATTCTAAAAAATTTTATTTCCTGCCTGCTCTACTTGTGAAACTAGAACCAACAGCTTTAAATAATGGGAAAAAGAAAAATTTTACAATTTGGGCATGACCCGTGGGCGATCTGTCACAAATTGTAAGGTTGCTATACCTTAGTGCCAAGCGCTTTGTACTTTAGGACTGAAAAGTCCCAACAACACGCACAACAAAGAACCAATGATAACAACAAACAAAAATAATAAGTAATAAATAATATTTATTATTCAAACCTGGGAGTATTCAGACTCCCTGATGCGATGGGATGGTGGTTGGCTTGTGAGAAGGAGCGACCGTCGTCAGCTACCACAACGACAAGTTTCCGGATTTGATGATCCGGAAGCAGATGAACACAAAAAAAAATTTTTGCAGAAAACAAATAAAATAACTGAATCAAAAAATTAATTCGCCATCTTATGTAAGAGGGGTTAGTGTCTTACAGGGGAATTGGGGGGTAATTAGGGAGGTTTTGATTGATTTGGGAATGGGATAGGTATTTTGGGGATTGTTGGGTAGGGGTCGGGGAAGCGACGGGGTTTGGGTTGGGATTTGGATGGGTTTGGGAACAGTTTGAACAACAATTACATAAAGGGAAAATTAGGGGAATGAGTAGGGTCAGAGGTGGAAGGGATCACTAACCAATTAGGTCCAGGGTCCGGGGTCCTTAATTCAGATCCAGATAGATAAATAAATTCCAAAAACTTCCAAAATAAATATAAACAAAAAGACAATGCAGGAGAAATGAGGAGATGGGTGCAGCCAGAAAGAGACTGACTTTCCATTCTCTTTTTTCAAAAATGGATTGAGCGTCGGTCTGGGAGAATTTCTCCCATACCGACGAATCCATCCACCCTGAGAATGGGCAATTTTTTAAAGGAAGTGGGAAACCACTTACCTATCTAACAATAATCTCAATAATGATAACCGATCTTCCATTTTATGTTAAACAGTCTAGTTATAATGTTTGCTGACGACACGCATCTACTTCTAAGGGGAAATCCAGACAACATTTCCCAAATACTAGTCCAACTTAAAGAAGACCTAAACTCTATTTCGATCTGGATGGCACCAAATCGTTTAAGTCTAAATTTGGTTAAAAAAAAACTGATCCTACTAGGTTAATCCAAAATATTGAAGAAAATTGGTTCCGTTTCAATTGAAGTAGATGTCAAAATTTTCAGCATCAAAAATATAAAATGTTTAGGTCTAATAATAGATGAGACTTGGGAAGAACATATCTCACATGTAGCAAAAAATTACAAGAAATGTTTATGGATGTTTTACCTTATTTAACGGCTCTTATCCTTCATTCATCGTAAATTACTAATAATTAGTTATGTATTTCCTATCATTCGATATTTAGTTGTAATATGGGGAAAATGTAAAAAACAACAGCTTAAATCTGTAAACAAAATAATTAAGAGATGTACTAGATCTATATTAGTAAGAATGAACCGTGAAAGTGTAAGTGAAGACTTGACTTGTAAATTTTGATGGTCATTTACGAGTAGCCTAAGTGATTTTATAATTATATAAAGAAGTAGCTAATTTGATTCAATTCAATTGTTCATATTTTCGGCACCTATTTTCTAATTTAGTCAACCATGAATCAGAACTCAGACGAAGACAAAAATATTCAGACGTTACAAACTCTTTAAGATATAAATATTCGTTTGTAGTTCGATATAAAAATCTCTTAACTACACTAACAACTTTACGCACAAAATGAGTCAAAATCAATACAATGCAATATTTTTTAACAATACAATTAGATAAAATTAAGGAATATGAAACCTTTAACAATGATGCCTCTACATAATGATAACTACGGTATTAATTCTGATTTTCAATAAATAACCTTTTTACAATATATCACTATTAAGAATTTTCAAAAACTTAAATGAATATTATGACGGTTTAGTTAACCTTTTTCGCTTAACCGCTCACCTGCCTATCAGTCCGTCTTCTTAATTAATCAAAAACTTTCCTATTTTAAAAACAATTAACAAAAATAAAAAAAGCTTTAACTTAAAAACTTTAAGTTAAAAAAACAAAATCAAAACAGAAAACTAACTTTCGAATTGGAGCTTCTCCCGCTCCAATTCCTCCCACCTTATTTGGCCGACTACTGACCAACAACCGATAACCCGACCAAAACTTCTAAATAATAAAAACTCTACTCAACTTGCTTCGTGCAATAATTTTAACTTTATTTAAAATAAAACTTTATTGCTTTTAAAACATTCTCTTTCAGCCCGGACTAATCGGCGTTCCATCCCAGTGAAGCTGGGAAGGAATACTGGACAACTGATACTCAAACACATAGAGACACCCATATTTATACTAGGGATCCTACATAAGGGCGAACTACAAAGTAACCATCACTAAGAAAAAAGTATAATAGTAGAAAATTTCTGTTTCTTAATAACTAATTATGAATACAATCTAAACATCAGGATAAAAATAAGACTAATTATACAAAAAATCCTAACTATACACAGAAAATAATACTAAACTAGAATAAATACAATTTCTTATAGAATATTTTTGTATTCGTCACAATATTATTACTAACTAAAAAATAATCGGTGAGTGTAACGACCCGGTTAACTAGGATACTTACTTCAATAAATAAATAAATAAATAAAAAATAATTTCAAAATTTATTTAACACGGCATGGTCAGCGCGATAAGATTCTCATCCTATCATTCTTAGAAAGTCAACTGTAACTTCTATAGAGCACTTCCACCTTTGAGGCTTTTTCGTTTCCCTTAAAAACGCCTAATGTTTTTTGTAATTTTAATGAGAAATCATTTGATGTCGTGGTGGATGCTCCAGAAATTTTCAAACTAAAATGTTAATGTCTATGTGGTCAAAATGCGCAACACGAATAAAAGGCTGCACGATAGGATTTGGCTCCTATCATTCGCAAATAGTATGCATTGTTGCTGTAATCATACGTACAGCCCGTACACCGAATCTATACCGTGGATTCCGCATCTCTTTCATTCATGTCGCATTCCTCCCGCTCAGGCCCACATCTCTCCCATTCATACCCGCATCTTTCCAGTCCATGCCCGCAACCCTTCCGTCAATGCCCGCAACCCTTCCGTCAATGCCCGCAACCCTCCCGTTAATGCCCTTAACCCTACCACCCATGCCCGCATTCCTCTCGCCAATGCACACATTTTTTCTATCTTTGCCCGCATAACTTCCGTCCACTCCCGCATCCTTTCCGTCCATGCTCTCTTCCTTTCGTCCATACCCACATCCCTTTTCCTCATTCCCGCATCCCTCCCATGCATGCATGCATCTTTTCCATCCATTCCCGCATCCCTACTTTTTAAGCCCGCATCCCTCCCTTTTATGCCCGCATCTTTAACATCCATGCCCGCATCACTCCCTTTTATGCCCGCATGCCTCCCGCATATGCACACATCCCTTCCATCCATGCCCGCATTTCTCCCGTGGATGCCCACATCCCTCCTATCCATAGCCGCAACCCTCGCAACCATCCCCGCATCCCTCCCGTGGATGCACACATCCCTTCCATCCATGCCCGCATTTTTTCCTTCCATACCCGCATCCCTCCCGTGGATGCCCATATCCTTCGCATCCATACCCGCATCCCTCCCGTCGATCCCGCTTCACTTTTTTTCATGCCCGCATCTCTCTCGTCTATCCACATATCCTTTCATATCATTCATTTTGAACTTTGAATACGTATTATGCTCATTTTACTGTATAAAGAAAAATATAAAAATTTCTATGAATCTGAGTCACTGAGTCATGACTCAGAGTCACAAAGTCATGACTCTGAGTCACCTGACTCTGACTCAAGCTTAAGGAGTGATTCAATAAGAGTCACTGAGTCAGGTTCACTGAGTCATTCAAATTCATGACTCTGGCTCAGTGTGAAAATGGGAGTCAGTGAGTCAGCTGACTATGACTCTGAAGGAAATGGGAGTCATTCTCAACCCTAGTCATACCTCATACGATTGGCATATGCCCGCAAGGGATAAATGAAAACTGAGCAACGTCTTTTCCATTTGACAACCCCTTGTAACATCGGTGGACGAGTGGTTTTAAGCGTATGTCAAATTTGACATGTCACATCTGTGGTCGATCGGTTTGGGCCTAAAGGATGTCGAACGGGTGGAATAACTAAATGTTTTAAGTCGGTATGATGCTCCCTTCGGCACCTTACATTCGAATGTCCAAATCCTTACAGTTTCTCTAATTAATGTTTTTCTTCACTCAATAAAACCGTTCACAAATCAAGTCTATTTTACACTGAATATAAAAATGTGCTAATTATAATTTGCTAATAATAAACAAACCACTTTATTTTGAAAACACCAATACCGTTGGACGTTTCCAATTTCACCTGTAAGAAGAATTTTGTGAGTCTAAAGTCTTGTATGACCGAAAGTAAGTAAAACTATTTGCGCATGTGCATAAAAAAATTTGCGCCCTAAAGTCCCCAACACCCTAACAACCCTGACACCCTACGAACACCTCTCGAGGAAGCCGAGATTGATTAAACCTAACTCCGTGCCAGTCGGTAAACCAGACCGAAAACGGATACCTTACCCAATGTTCTGATTTAGAACACTCATAAAATTATTTTGCCCAACTCTAATCGGGTATCCGATGGAATGAAGCAATAAGTTAAAAAGCATAGATGACCGTTGCGCCCTCTTAGTCCGCATTATCAGGTCAGGAAATCCGCCTTACAGTTTGGGTATACAAAACATTTTGACCCTAATGGTCCCAAACACCTTCCGGATTACCTTTTGTGGTCTCAAAAGAAAGAGTAATTATTTTTACGTAAACTCATTCCAACTAAACATTTACTTGGTATGAGTTTACGTAAGAATATTTAAATTAATAAAAAATAAATCAAAATCACCTACAAAAGACTAAACTTTCTCATACAAAATTATTAGACTCACAGGATCATAATTAGTACCTGAAGAATAGGTTGTACTTATTTCAGAAAGTTATGGCTTGATTATTTCGGCACTTTCAGTACTAAAGTAGACAAGAAGGGTTTGATAATAACGGATCTACTTTTGATTTCTGTAAACTTGAAACTCAGTCCAATTAGCGCAGCCTTGTTGTGTACAAGTAAATGTTTTATTTTGTCGACCAGTTATTGTAAATAAATCAAAAAAAAAATGCAAAACATAGCAAGGTCAAATGCACACAAAACGTGCAAACAAAACAAAATAAAATCATCATTTAGTATAAATACTTGAAGACGTGAGCCAAAACAAAATCTTTAATTGGTTGAAGTTCATAACTGACAGAACAAAATTCAATTGAAACCCCAAATCGTGCCCGTAAATAAAACACTAGCTCATTAACTAAAATTAACCCGTTGACCAGTAGGAAACATTCTACTCATGAGGGTGAAATGAGCTCTGTAGAATTGCCTGCATTCGAACTTGAACACAAGTAAACTAAATTTTCTGAAAATATTTTCCGTTTCAATATAATTTTGCCGAGAAAAGTCGATTCTCACCTCTTATTTGACAATTGTTAAAACTACTATTAGATTGTAAAATATGCTCATTTTACCATTATTTTTTATGACATACGTTAAATATACGTAAACTTCGTCAATATAAGCGATCTCTATTCTTAGCCCCTACATAATACACACCTTCCTCGGAAACACTTGGCAACCTCTCTGTAACATAGGTTCTACTAATAATCTACGCCTACTCGTCATGAAGTGAGAGATATATTATTGGTTAGGTATTTTGTCAATTTTTTTTTATTTAAGTGCTAATTTGTAACGTTTAGCAAATGATTTCACGGTGTTTTTGACCTTAGCTTGCTGCTAAAATGCTCCGGTAGAAAAGTTTTTTTGAGACTTGTAAATTATGTTTTCTTTCATAAAATTTTAGCAAACTACTTATTACAATCTTCCATTTCATAGTCCAGGGTGTCAATTGACATAAACTTATGTTCTTATTTTTATAGGATCGTGGTGAGTTTAGTTATTTGGCTCCTGAAAAAGCTAATTTCTACCGAGAAATTAAAGGTGTTTCTTACTATATTGGTTAAAATGTCTTTGTTAAAACAGAAAAATAAAACCGCGCTAATTGGATATTTATGAGAGAATTCGACGATATCACTGGAGAAGAAACAGTTTTCATGGGATCAAAATGCTTATCGACTATCTTTCCAACTTGAAAACTGCAATTCACGCAGCATATGAACATTATATGAGCGCCCCACAAGTGCTTCCAAACGTTTCAAAATAATTTTAAAATTTAAAATTGAATAAAAATAAACTTGAAAATTTTATTAAAGTAAATTAGGTTGTAACAAAGTAAAACAATTAAAGGAAATGAGAATTTTGTTTGGTAAAGCGGATTTGACAATCCCAAGAAAACGTATTAAAACGGTACATATAATATCTCGTATGCGCGTAATTCCATTGAAAGGGCGATGGCTAACCTCAAATAAAACTTATTGATTGATTGATTAATTGATAATATCTCGTCGTACTGATGAGGATTGAACGCTTGATCCACAAGAATATGTGATTCAAATGTTGTTATCGCTTAGGTTAAGAAATTGTTGCGCGTAAGAAAAGTGAAAAATATTTTTTCTAAAAAAATGCGTTTTGATGGTGTCATAACTTTGAAAGGTTGTGATAACTATAAAATGATACTTCTAGAACATTTGTGACTACGTTATTTTCATTAACGGAACATTTGTAGTAATATAAAATTTGCACATTAAAGCAAATATACAAATGTCACATTATAAGTATCAAATATTCAATTAAACTGGCATTCGTATAATTTGCACAAATGACATGTTTAAATATACAAAAAACTATAATATCGAGTATGAAATTTTATACTCTTATCTTTCTATTTTTTGTTTTGTACCCGCGCGTCTTTTTTTTATTTGTCAGATTTTTTTTAATTCGACATATTATAGTCTTTGGTTTATCTAAAATATATAACACCATTATATTGTGGCACGGTGTTTATTTTCCTCTTATTTAATTATTTCTTCTTTAAATTGTCATTCCGATGGTTTTTTTTTTCTTAATTAATTATTATGATACCCTTTCGGATTTATTCCGTGTTGGAAACATTAACAATGTTGGGACTGGGTTCGGATTACCTCATTTATCTCATCTTCCGAGATAAATCCAACTTTCCCAGATGTATGTCTGGTGGCCAGATGTTCCGCGGATCTCAGATGATCTGCGGGTGATATAGATCCTGAGTGATCTACGGATCTCACAGACCTGAGATGATCTGCTGATCACATAGAACCGGGAAGATCTGCGGGTCGTCCAGATCCGGGGTGTTCTGCGGGTAGTACAGATCTGGGATGATCTGCGGATCTCAAAGAACTGAGATAATCTGCGGATCACACAGATCCGGGATGATCTACGGATCACATTGCTCCGCGGATCACAATGATCCGGGATGATCTGCGGATCACAATGATCCGGAATGATCTGCGGATCACAATGATCCGGGATGATCTGCGGATCACAATGATCCGGGATAATCTGCGGATCACAATGATCCGAGATGATCCGCGGATCACAATGATCCGGGATGTTCTGCGGATCTCACAGTTCTTAGGCGCTCTGTGGGTTGGGCCGATCTATTACAATAAGGACTATGGGTACCGGACCCGTTCAGAGTCTGGATCTAGTTATCGGACTCGTTCCAAACTTTGGGACAGTAATTGCTCTACTCCAGGGTCTGGTACTGTAGTCCGAACTCTCCGGTGGGGGATGCGATAATCCTGAAGGGAATATCGAAATAGGTTCTCCAGACTGTGAGAACTCTTTTTCCTGTCTCTGGGGAAGTTGAACAATAGCTCTAATCTGGGGACTCCTATTGTCCTGATCTACGGGGATCCGGAGCCCACTCTCTCTGAGATCCCTGGAACTTCTCGATCTGCGGGTGAACTGGATTCTCCCCGGACTACTCTGGGATTTCCGGATCACTTGATCCGCGGGTGAACTAGGTTCTCCCCGGACTCTCTAGGATCTCTTGACTACTCGATCCGCGGGTGAACTGGGTTCTCCCCAGACTCCCTGGGAGTTCTTCCATTCAACTAATCCAAGTCTAAGGAACTTACTGGTGGACCGAAATTCACATCTTCCCGATACCTTGGGCTTGGGTTGCACTCTCCCGTTCTGGGGGATTCCGTGGGGGATAAATGAAGTATTGGGTTCCGATGTCCCGAGTGTGACTGGGGCGTCCGGGCCTGTGTTTGCTATCTACAGGTGCCTCGTCTAGCCCAGCCACACCGGAGGTATCGGAGACCGAGATAACTGAAGATAATGAGTGATGTCAAGGGGAACTCGAAGAACTAGTGCTGCTCATTGAGATGTTGTTTTGCCACGCGGGACTGCCGAGTCCACGGTCTTCGAAGGAATGGGGGAACCTTTGACACTACACATACACTTACTGTTTCGATGGGAAAAACCTTAAGTCTCTTTCTCTCTCTTTCTCTTCGTCTCTCAGGGAATCACACCAACTCCAACACTTCACACAACGATCAAAATGAATCCAAATTTTCTCCTGTTTAACCTAATTATTTATTTTACTCTTCTAATTTTAAGGTAATTACTATTAGTTTAAGACAATAACTTTTCCTACTTTTATTTTATTTGGATGACAAAGCACTATCTAGATGTACCTACCCAAAACTTTAAGCGTCGAATGAATTCCTTTCTCTTTCGAGACACAGAAAGGCATCGGTTTTATCCAAACGGGCGATTACGTCATAGGAAACCTTTGTCATGAGTTCTTTTCTACTTTTTGTCATTAGTCCAGATGTACATCCCGGATAACCACATCTGGCATAACTTGTTCAAACCAGTTTAAGCCTATGACTCACTTTCCCAGAAATCGATTTTCGCCACAATATACACATTATTGACAAAATGCATTGATTAAAGTTGGTTTCAAAGAATTTATACTCACTCGAACATCCTCAACAACTTATTGTTCCAGATTTTTCGGATATATCAACCCAACAGCTTGACTAGGAGCATAATTGTTTATATATATAATTAAATTTAACAAAAAATATAACATAACATATTTAACATAAATATACTAATACTTAAGTAATTATCAAATTGAATGGATCAAGGGACTGACTGGAAAATTAGTGATTAATATTTATATCGTTCGTTGTCTACGTAACTTTCTCTATTATTTATCTGCTAAAAGTATTTTTATTTGTGAATCTGGTTTCAGTAGATTTATTATTTTTTTTGACGAAATTCGCAAATATAACTTTACTTTTGCCTTACATTAACGGATAAAGTAACACATACTATGTACCAGTAACAAAAATATTTGATGAAAGTCTGGATCTAACGATCAGACAGTCTTTTTACAGGTAATTCTATTTATATTACTTGACTTAACTTGAGACGTTAAGAACTAATTGGTACAGTAGACCAGATGTCGAGCTTAAACATTGGAGTTAGTTTTCGACGTTGGGATGATTGAGATTTGTTTATTTAATTGTAATAGAGATAGTCAGTAGTCGGTCATTAGTCTTCATCCATTTAAAAATTTACCCGATGTAATGGCGTAAAACTAGCATAAAGAAAAAAAAACTCAACTCAAACAACTGAACTGCTTATACAGGATTAGCCAAATTAGAAAGTCGCTTTCGCTAAACAAAATTGAGACAGCAAATAAAGATATGCGAAATCCAAAAGTTGGGGAGGGATTGAAGTTACCATGTGTTCGAAAGAATATACTTTAGCAAAATTAATTTACAGAAACAGAGAAAAAATTCAAAGAAGAGGAATGGGGTATAATACCTTCGCATCTACTCCACCTCGCTCAACAGATAACCTGCCGACCCCTCTCTCTGCTACTCTACTATATGTTTGTGACGATACACCATTCTGTAATTCTAAATTCATGGTTTGAGAGTAAAAACCAAATCAAAGAATGACCTCTGAGATACATTCCATCTCACTCAACAGAGAACCTGCCCACTCCTCTCTCTTTTTCTCTCCTTTGCTCCATTGTTTTGCATTAGCCTATATGTCTAATATTTTATATTCATAAAATTAACTTCACTTCCATTATTGCCTAATTGTGTCTCGCCTGCCCGAAGTCGTTTCTGGGTGAAAAACGGAGAAAGAAGGCCCGGATTAATTTGGCTAACCCAGTACTATCATTATTCTCTTCATCTTAGACACTATTAGCTTATTTTAATAAAATCCGTAGGTTACGATACGGAAGAGCCCATCGTGATTGTTTGTGTAAGTGTCACATTTACGCAAATGTGACAATATCACATATGCGTAAGTGTGACGCTTACACGAATGTGACAGTATCACATTTGTACAGATTGTTACAATTGCTACAATTGAAAATCTGTGTAAATAATATAAATGGGACTATGTGAGACTTTCAAGCCGTGGTGGTGGCTTTTACACAATCATCAAGTAATGTGAGCAGCCCGAGTCATACGAGTGTGACATAGATATCACACTCGTAAGCGATCGATGATCCCTTACAGATCTGTAAGCGATTCATCTTCCATTTTATCTCCTACCACTGCACTGCTGATTCTCTTACTCAAAAGTAGCTTCCTGATTGAGAACATCTTTATGAAGTCATGAGTTCTACTCCCAGCATTCATATCTTTCAAAAACTTAACGTCCAAGTATATTCACTCTTTGCTCATTTCAGATCATATGTAATCTTTTTTTTTTTTTTGTACTGTGGATGTGATATGGATCAAAATAATACTTCACCAAATTCGCCTTAACTCAGGTAAAGATTTCCTTAGTTTTTCTCGAATCTTCCAAGATTTAAATTCTTCTGTCACATCGATAGTTTTTATGTTTCTCTCTTCCCTTTTATTTTAAAATAAAAAACCGCCGCCTTCTGTTTTAGGCCAAAATTGCTGGCAGCCAAAAGCTTTACAATCCATAACGGAAGATGTAACTCTCGAAACCATGTTGAAAAGAAATACGTTTTGGGAAAAATCACGTAAACCTCCAAGTTCTATTCAACGTCAACCCTTGCCTAACTTTCATTAATAACGTTTTGCCTCTCCCATCAATCCCCGCTTTCTGCTAATTTTACTTCCTTTCAATCACTCGCGCGCTAAATCATGTAGGAAATTGTTCAACAATATTTTATCTTAATGTACATGGCACAAATTACCTTAATTTTAACTTTTTGACTCAGTTTCTTTCCTTTCAACCTTCTTTTTCTTGTCTCCCCAAGACAAAGGTTTGCCACAACTGGCAAAGAACGAATCTAGAAACCTCACATAACTATTTCTCACAATTTGCGAAAAAAGGCACCAAAAATAGGCCTGCTAGTGGATTCGTCTATGGTTGAGCTAAGAGCTTCCTATTCCCGGTTATTGTTCTGCAATCCTCATACTAGGCAGTCTGGTTCCAAATATATTCACTAACACCCTGTTTTCTGATATTAGTATACGTTCCCCCAACTCAGCAGTTCCAAATCACTTTTGACAATCTTTTCTAAAAAGTCATTCATTTCCCGTAAAAAATGTTTAGTAATTGGCGACGTGAAGAATAGGTCTAGCCGTTCCCGTTCAGTTTCATAACAGAAACAGCACATATTAAGTGATTCTCAGAAACGGACGTCACTTGTTATCATAGACTTCAGAATTGCGACTGCAATTTGGAAATGGTTTCCGTCCTGCCGACGAAATAGGCTATTTCACATTTATTAATAAATCAAATGAAGGATGTGGCGTTGTTGACCTAATTCTTATAATTCCTACTCTAGAGAAGTCGCTCTCTTAAGGTTCTCGACTGGACTGATTCGGATTATTTTCCATTACTGTTTTACTTGAAGGCACCTTGTCAAACTTTCGAAACTAAAACTCGCTATCCCCGTTAAGCATTTAGGACTTTATGAGTTTGTCAAATCACTCGAATCAAAAATATGAAATACTCCGATTGGATTCATCCACGTGTACGTTTCTGGTAATTTTTAATATTCTGCAATTGTTGACTCATGCAGAGACCGCAAGTTATTCAAATTTCCGTAACCAAAGGAAATTTGTCCAACAAGGTTTGATAATGATTTAAAAATGCTTAAGTACGAAAATACCTCTCACTTAGGCGTTTACGTAGGAATACTTACAGTGATAGGACGAAACAGTTAGCCAAATAATACATTGATAGCAACAAAATATACGTGATTATAATTAAACCAGATAAAGGTAAACTTCATTTCTGGAATTTCTCTGCAGCTGCAGCAATCTTCCAAACCGTGCAAGTTTTGAAAAGCGGTAAAATACTTCGGACGCAACTTAGACCCCACGTACAACATATCGGCATTTCATGGAATCGGTTTTTCTGCAGTGTGCTTAATCCTGAAAACTACAAATCGGTAAATTGGCCGTACTCCGAAAGCGTAAATCTCAGCGACTTCATCCTAGACAGGAAATTCAAGACTCTTTAGCCATAGTCATAAAATCACTGAAATCTGGGAAAACACCTGTTGAAGACCTAACGCCAAACAATGGATCGAAAATAAATTCGCCGGTCCTCTGGCTATATCTAACCAGCCCTTTCCAACGTTTTATTTCAAGGAAACTCGCCTTCCAATGGTGCAATGCAGTAATTGATCCGATATTCAAAAATTGTCCAAGAGACGACCCCGAGAGTTGCCGTCCTAAATTCATACGTGCAATCAAATATATACGAGAATGCAAAGACGAACATTTCCACTTCTTACGGTTTAACAGACAGAATAAAGATTAGGAAACTATTCCTTCAAGGCGAATCTGCAAGTCCCACTTTCTTCCTCTTTAAAGAGGAATTGGTTAACATACTTGACAGATGTCTTCTTGCGGGCTTTCAACTCCATTCGCGATATGTACATTTGCTTCTTTATGCGGACGATCTAGTTCTTATTGCTCAATTACCAGAACTCCTCCAACAGAAGATGATTCTCATTCCTAACTTTTATCACCTATGATTTATTCAGGTCAATTTTTCTTTAAAAAAAGTACTTGTGATACGGCGTTTTGGAAGGGTGAAAAAAGACAAGTTCTCCTCGCGGGGCAACCTAGTACAGACTACTAAATCTTATATGTACCTTGGCATATTTATTCAATAGATTTGCTGATCAACCTCCACTCTAAATCGGCTATTGGGAAAGGTATTACCGCGCAAAACACTTGCAAATATTTGAAATTTCATTTAAATTCAATTTAAAGTCAAATCGACTACTTTGTACGACTCAGTGGTGTGAGGTTTACAACACAAGTGAACTAGAAAAGGTTCCACAGCAATACTTTAAAAGATTCCTTCACCTACCTATTAACATCCCCGATATTTTGTTTAAAGACAGACTGCCTTGCATTACGGTTCGATGTATTTTGGTTTACTAATTCTCTATTGTTAAAACTTCTGTCAGTTATCGATTCAAAACTCCTTCTAAATGCGTACATAAAACTTCTAAAAACCTCGTATAAGCATTCAATAGTAAAATACAATTGGTGCTTGCAGTTGGAAAGTAAGCTAAAATATATAGATATGCAAGGTTTATATGAAAGAGACTCAACAACAATAGGTCAAATTTGTCCAGAAATTCTTGCTTGCAGAGTATGGAGACCACTTTCCTTTCCTTTCAATTTGCACAACAATCCTCCACTATTCCACAATATTATAAAATAATATTCTCTGAAATGCTCGAACCATTTCTATTGAACAAAATTTCCTCAATCAACGGCTACATGCATCGTACAAGTTTGAGTGAATTCGAACTCTGTCTACAATAAAGGAAAATGGTTTAGCATGGGAGTTTTTAAGGAAAAGCAGTGCAAATACTGTGAAGATCAACTTGCTTTCTTCCACGCTATTTGGAAATGCACTGACACATCCCACATCCCACTGAATTACATTCAAAAAATGCCAAAGACCCAATTCAACTTTTCAAAAACGTCACAGAAGCTGCCACAGATTCAAACTTCCCATTTCATTTATCACTTTTAATTTCAAATATTTCAAATATTTTGAAACTTTGAAGTAATTTTAACATTCATAACTTTATTTTATTTAAAATTACTAATGCGCATAATTTTTCATTGATAGGACGATGGCCAATGTCAAATAGACTTATTAATATTGATTGATATCCTCAACACCATTCCGCCAGCGCCTCCCGCTACGTTCACATCAAATCCCCAAGTTCCCATCGACAATCACAGAAATCCGATATTTATTTTCCAATCGGCCACTCTTTTATTAGCCCATTCGAAAGGCCCATACTCTTTCCGCATTTCGAAATACATTTTTTCAATTCCCAATGTCCGTACCCTCACATCCCTCGAAACCCATTCTCAAATACCCTTTATTTACATCTATCCGTTCTAATCCCAAAAACTTGCCATTCTTTCAACCTTCTTCAAAAATACCCTTCCACGAAATAATTTAACTTTCCTCAAATTTCAGCGTTCATTTTTCACATCGCACCTAGGTTGTCGCTTTCCTCACGTCCCGACAAATCTCAGAAGGAAAGTGGACTCTCGTACTTAATTCAATAAACCATCTATCTTCCTTCCCTTCGTCTACTATTTATTTTGGTAAATAGTAGATTGTACATGTCGTCTGCAGCGTCTATTTTTTTACAGAACAAGAGTTCCCTTTCGTCGTTCTCATTATCCCCGTTCCTGTGTTGCTAAATCCCTCATCCCAAAAAACAACAGCAACACAGCAAAACAAAACACCATTACCTCATCGTCCCCTTCCTTTCTTAAAAGTAAAGTAAAAGTTTCTCCCTAGGTTAGGTTTTTCCTTAAAATTATTATTAGTTATTAGTATCATGTTAAGTTATATATATTTACATATAGTTTATAGTGAGCGTTGACGGTTGACAACGCTCAGAAGCTTCCAAATTTTGTCTGAATAAACAGCTACTTCCTTCTCATCCATTTTCGATATCTTTATTTAACTTAATTTATAATTAAAACTTTATTAAAATATTAAAGTATTAATTTGGTGGCCAGTAGAAGACCCAATGACCTCCACAGGACCAAGTCCTCGCTTTATCTTCAAGGACCTTCTAGGGACCCTCAAAGGACCACATTTTCCAACAATACGTCTAATCTGCATGTGTGAAGAGAGGTACCTCTCAGTCCAGCTCTCTCTCTACCATCTCCTCCCTGCACCATCTTTTTTTTGTTTTGTTTTTAGGCATTCGCCTATAGTTTTGTTTAGTGGAAGATCACTTAGGACACTCAAATATTAGTTTTGAAGCTTCGAATCCTTCTCTCATGTGCCCCCTGACTTTCTCCACTTTCTCCGGTCTTGCTTTGACTTTCACCCAATAATCTCTAAATCCCTAGAAAGTGTACTAACTGGCTATTGGACCCCTAGTGATTCCCTATTTGATTCCTTCTGACCCCATATTTGCACTCATCATCCCCGCTGTCGGACCAATTCCGGTCCGACAGTATGGATGTGGGCAAAGACGTGAAATATGCGGACATGAACGAAGGCATACGGGTAGGTATGGAAGGTGTTGGGAATTAATCGTGCAAGGCAAATTGACATGCGGGCAGAGAAGGGAGGTAAGCAGGCAAGGAAAAAAGAGATGTATGGTAGGTGGAGAGTGATTCGAAGAGACATGGGAAGGATGCGAGCAAGGACTGGAGAAATATAGGAACCGACGGGAAAGATAGGGGAGGTACGGAAGGATGCGGAAAGATATATTTGTAAAAGAGAAACACTAATTTTTGGGAAGTGATAAAAAAAATTTTTTTTTAATTTTTGTTGAAATGCTGTTTCAAGCGTCTTCAAATGTCATGCTTTGTAAAAAATACAAAGGTATGAAATATATTTGAAAAAAAAAGCGGTAATTTTTAACAATAAATAAAATTTTAATTTTGTGGAAACACTTTTTCCACCATCAAATGTCCCGTTTCGTGAAAAAATGCAAAATTACAAAAAATAGTTGAAAAAAATACAACCATTTTATGGAAGTAACAAAATTTTTGTTAAAAATTTTTTTTTTCTAATACTGTTTTTAGCGTTTTCAAATGTAATTATTCGAAAAAATACTCAAAAGTACGTAAAATATTTGAAAGGCGAACAGTAAGTTATTGGAACTGAATATATTTTTGCTTAAGAAAATTTTTTTTCCGAGAACAGTTTCAAACTACAAGTGCCATAAACCGTGGAGAGGTGAAAATGTTTGAAAAATATTTAGGAAAAAAGCAGTAATTTTTGGGAATTGTTGAACTTTAAAAAAAATTTTTTTGTTTAAGCAAAATTAGAAAATGACGTTGGGAATTTTTAAAAATCAGATACAGTAGGCGATGGATACAGGACCATCTGTTTTAAAACCATATTAGTTATGAGATCCAATTTCCAAGATATAGTTTTGGACCAGAACGCATTTAGAATGGGAGAATAGTTAGAGTTCCATGGAGTTTCGGATTGATTGATCATTTTTGTATCCTATGATGCAAAAAAAAATAATTTGTATTAGGATATATATAAATGCATATATTTATACATATACATGTATACATGCATATGCTAGCTTACAAACACATTTATACCTACATAATGCATACATGCGCACCTATGTACACATACATAAAGAACATTAGTGACTATACAGCTCAATGCCAGTTATTACCCATGTAAAATTTGCTACTGAAACACAATTGTATCTGAACTGCACTTGAAGCTGACCTGCACTAGCAGCAGGGTTGATCATAAGAAAACTTGCTACTTGTGTAAATAATACTCACCTTTGTACACATGCATACATACACACACCTTACATCCACATGTACACGTACAGATGAATGTCCACATACAGAGATTCCCAATCTATTTCACCCTTTCGTGGTCGCTGCATTATTTTTAAACAGAAATGATAAGAAGTATAAAATTCGGCAACAAAAATTTCCCCTTGCTAAATTAACTAGAAATATAGTACCTTAATTAACAAAAGAATCAATATCTAGTACTACAAAATCAATGTTTGAAAATCAAAAGGCTGACGATNTAGTACCTTAATTAACAAAAGAATCAATATCTAGTACTACAAAATCAATGTTTGAAAATCAAAAGGCTGACGATAGCTAAAAAAGTATGACGATGGCTTTTGAGACAGTTTTCCAAAAAAAAATTCAAAATTTTTAAATATTTTCGAAATTTTTTTTAACTGCCCTAAAACTCGTCAAATGTCATGATGATTCGTGGGAATATGCAAAAATCCAGAAAAAAATATTTTGAAAAAAAAACTACGACCAAACGCATAAGATTCTCCAATTCAATCTTATGCAATTAAACTTAAACTCTGCATTTAACGATCTGACAGATTTTCTGACGATATTTATACAACTTCAGCTTTGCTTTGTTGTGAAGCTTAAAGCGTTGAAAAATATAGTAATTTGAAAGTTAAAATATTGCCAGCTGAAAACTAATTAACTGAAACTAAAAGTCTGTGGAACTTTCTCACATTCATTCATGCAAGTGGGTAATTGAGATATAAACCTCACACTATCAACTCAACCTCAAGTTCAAGAACATTAGTGACTTTACAACTCAATGTCAGTTGCTACTCTTGTAAATATTCCTACTGAAATACAATTACAGGTTAACTACACTAGCAACAGGTATGCACCATATGCAAACATATTCTTATGTAAACTGGGGTGAAGTGAGAAAAATATAATCTAGAAATGGCTTTTACATCATAATTAATTAGCAATTGCTTAATCAATGAATACATTTTTTGGGTTTACCTTGAGTAGGTTTCTTCTGTAGCTTGTTTGTAAGCGTCAAATAGAAATTTATTGCTTTCAGGAAAGAGTTCCTTACCCAACTATTGCACTTCAGAGCTGAATGTGAGGGTTTTCGTAATTGTATAATAATGATTACATTGTCTTGTATCTCTAGCAAATATACCCTGCGCATAGAGATTTTGTGCGAAGAAAAAACGTGATATTGACCTATAACAAACTTCTGAGGTGAACAATTTTTGTACCTTCTTATCTTGCATCGATTGCTTAATTTGGTCGTCAATAATAATCAAATTATTTATCAATTTCGATAAATCCATGCCATTCATATGTTCAACACGTGGTTCAGGGTTTCTTATATTTTGATAGCTCGGTTGATGCTCCTTATATAATAGAATTACTCGATCTTTTTGAGGAAATATTAACTTATCCAAATTGATAAGTATAGCTAGTGTCAAAGTTATTTTCCTACATTGCAATTATATTTGAAAATGGATGAATAAATTTTATATTTTATAGTTTCGATAATTTCAATTATTTTTTTTATGTTTAAAATGGAGCGTAATTGTAACTAGACTACAATGAAAACATATTTTCTCACCGTACTCATCGCAGAGTGTAATATAAACGCATTAAATGATTCCTCGGGAGAGTGGTAGATTTTACGGGATCTAAACCGCTTGTCACTTCTATTCCATCAGCCCTTCATATATTAATCACCCGTAATAGTGGGACCAAAGTGTTTCCAACTATTTGCACTTCCACGATGTTTGTATAGATAAACAAATGATACCTCCTACCGGTTAAATCGGGAAAATATATAGCTCAAGTTATGGATTTTATGCTTTGGATTTCATCGTCAGAATGCTAGAAGTGTTTCTACCATTGAACTCCAACATATGAAAGCTATTCGCTAATATTTAGCTTGTTATTTTGTGGTCAAATATCAACTGTATACGATTTTTTGAGTGATAAAATTCCAAGACAATTTCTACAAACCTCACACTTTGAAACAGAGTGTTTAAATCTTTTAGTATTATGTGCGTAACTTTCATAGTGACAGGTTGGTATGTAGAGTTCCTCATAGTCATACACTCTTTCATTATCTCCAGGATGTGTTACGCAAATTCTATTATGNGTTGGTATGTAGAGTTCCTCATAGTCATACACTCTTTCATTATCTCCAGGATGTGTTACGCAAATTCTATTATGGTCCCCTCTACCGGTTAGAGTCCTTATTGAATTTACATTTCACCTCTGTCAACGCTGCAGTGTATCAGTTGGGTCAGCAATGACTATGTAGGTAGAGATTGCAATTAAAGACCGTCCCCGATCAGGGAATCGGGGATCTCNGTTGGTATGTAGAGTTCCTCATAGTCATACACTCTTTCATTATCTCCAGGATGTGTTACGCAAATTCTATTATGATCCCCTCTACCGGTTAGAGTCCTTATTGAATTTACATTTCACCTCTGTCAACGCTGCAGTGTATCCNGTGCGTAACTTTCATAGTGACAGGTTGGTATGTAGAGTTCCTCATAGTCATACACTCTTTCATTATCTCCAGGATGTGTTACGCAAATTCTATTATGATCCCCTCTACCGGTTAGAGTCCTTATTGAATTTACATTTCACCTCTGTCAACGCTGCAGTGTATCCGTTGGGTCAGCAATGACTATGTAGGTAGAGATTGCAATTAAAGACCGTCCCCGATCAGGGAATCGGGGATCTCGGGAAAATAGATTCCCTGGAAACGCCGGGGATCCCCGATTGGGGAAAATAGCATCAACATCATAGAATTAATTTGTTTTTTTCTTCTTTATCTTACTTGTTATAAAAAAAAATTTGCACAGTTAATCATTTGATACTATTTATCAATTTCAAATTATTTTAATTATATTTTGGTCAATTTTCGTTTGATATAGGGTCTTCTTAGGTAATTGTGAAAATGTGGTAATTGTGAAAAGTTTAAAAAATTAGTGTTAGTTCAAACTTTTCAGGGAGTTTTTTTTTCGAAAATAGAGACAATACATTTGTCTATCTTTGGGATAGTTAAAATTTTTTAAATTCTCGCAAAGCTTAATTAATAATTCACAAAAACAAAAAGGCAAAAAAAATTCCGATTTAAGAGTTAAGGAGAACTATTGGAAAGTTGGACACTGCAACTGCTGGATTCATTGTAAGTTTTTTTAGCTTTTGTCAATCGATAGACTAGGAGTTCTAGATTGACTTTCCAATTGGAAATTATTAATTTATAAAGTTTTGAATTAATTATTCGAGTTTCACAATTACCACACAAAATCTTCAAATGTGTGGCAATTGTGAAAATTTAAATCCCAATGCTTTTGGCATGGGTTCAACGACTTGAGTTTTATACTCAAAATTCTCATGAATTCAAGGAACGAAAGACATTGCAAGAGATAGGGTTTCAAAATAATTCAACCATAACACGGCACATCCCAGCAAAAATTGGTCCTTTGTCCTCCCGTACGTAAGGAAATATTTCCATACACTGGATTTGATAGGCATCAAGGGCCACCTGTAAGGAAATATTTCCTACTTTGTCATCGCTGCTGTATTTTTTCCAGATATAAGTATGTATGTAAGTATGTAGGCATGCAATGTATGCATGTATGTAATTATGGATATCGCGAATTGCATATCCAGCAGATATCCGGCGATTTTGTTTGCCGGATATCCGGCGTTTATTGATTGCCGGATATCGAATATCCGGGTTTTTTCGATTGCCGGATATCTGATATCTGGCGTTTTTGATTGCCGGATATTGGATATCCGGCGTTATTTGATTGCCGGACATTTCATATCTGACGTTTTCTGATTGCCGGATATCTGGCGTTTTTTGAATGCCGGATATCAAATAGCCGGATATCTGATATCCGGAGCTTTTTGATTGCCGGATATCAGATATCCTGCGTTTTTAGGTTCCCGGATATCGAATATCCGGCGTTTTTTAATTGCCGGATATTTGATATCCGGCCTTTTTTGATTGCTGTATATCTTATATTAGTCGTTTGTTGATTGCCGGATATCGGATATTCGGCGTTCTTTGATAGTCGGGTATCGGATATCAGGCGTTTTTTCATTTCCGGATATTGGATATCCGGCAACGGAAATTATTTGTTTGTGATAATACTTGTAATATTTCTAATTCTTACTTGATTCTATCCTCCAATTTCTTTCATTTTTAAACTTATTATGAGTATACCAGTAACCGTTAGAGTTATTAGCCGCGCAAATTCTGAGCGAAAATTTGTATGCGTGTAATGCATGTATATTCTGCGTCTTACTGCCAATGGAAGGTCTCTTCACATCCTGACTGATAAGATACCCATCCTATCATGAAATTAATGACTTGGAGATCCTGACTGTATGGACAGTTATCCAACCATGCAATCGTTGTAAATGGCAGCATGTATTATGTTTGGACAGGTATCCATGCAGGCAGTAAGTATGGATAGCCGGCCATCCAGGCAGTAAGACAGGATATATGAACGGATGGCCGTCCACACAGGCTGTAAGACAGGATATATGTATGGATGGCCATCCATACAGGCAGTAAGTCAGGATATATGTATGGAAATTTCACAATTAGCTAAGATGCTTCTATTTTATTCCCAAGCAGCATTAATTTAGTTGGTAGTTAGTCCTTAATCAGGTGATTAAAAATGCCTTGATTTGGTTTTTAATTGACCCTAACGTGTGAACTGTGTTAAAAATATCCAATGCGTGAAAATAAAAATATCAAAAATATCAAAAATATCTAAAATATCAAAAATATCAAAATATCCGATATTTTTGATATTTTTGAAAATATCAGTATATTTTCGAACTCTGTCAAAAAATATATGGGAATAAAAGTTTTTCCTACAAAATGTTTTGACAAAATTTATTCAAAATAATGATAAAATATACAATTAAAAAAAAAAAGAACGGGGAACCGTCGGGGAAAACACACGGGATAGCTGCGGAAAACCATGGGAGGATTCCGGAAATCCATGAAAGAGCTGCGGGAACTAACGGGAGGGCTGGGGAAACCCACGGCGGGTTGCGGGAATCCACGGGAGGGCTGAGGGAACACACGGGAAGGATGCAGAAACCCACGGGAGGGCTGCGGGACTCCACGGGAGGGCTGGGGGGACCAAAAAGAAATCGGCGGAAACACACGGGAGAGCTGTGGTAATCCAAGAGCTGAGGGCATAAGTAAGTAAATTTGTCACCTCAGCAAGGATGATGGTAAAAGTTTAATATCGCGCAGGATTTGATTAATCTATACATCCTGTGTGCTTACAAAATTCAATTTTCGATGTCAAATTTACTGCAAATTGCACTTGTCATATTTTTGAACATGTCAGGTACGGATAAGGCAATATATTCGGCAAGTGGTCTTACTTAGGCTAAACTGAGTAGGTGATTTGCTCAGTAGGTGACTGGATTTCATTGTTAATACAAAGCAAATCTACGTATAGGTACAAGCTCAGACCTGTTATTAGCCAATCACGTACTGTTACTCAAGTCAAGGAATTCTTTATTAATACGACAGTAAACCTCTCTAAAACACCTGCCTTTTGCTCAGAAAATGTGTGGAATAATGAGATACCTTTCTCATGGAAGTATTTTTTGAACGATTTGTTGAAGAATTCTGTACATTCGTCACACTGGAGATAGTGACACGTAGCCTCGGGATTAGTGAATACCTTTTCAAATGCGCCTGTAATATCTTAAGTACATTTACATTTAATAGACATGAAATAGCCAAATTTACTTAAGACGTCAATGACTGTCAATAAATACTAAAATTTTTGGTTGTTTGTTTGTACTACTTCATGAAAATTAAATCAGCCTACTACAAATAGTTTTGTACTGGTGACGTCACTTTACGCCTAAGAAATCAGAGTCCTTTATTTGTGCCCAGTGTACGAGTCTTTACTTGTTTGCCTGATTTTACAACTCGATATACTACTATAATCATTTACTTTTTTGAGACTGCTCAACCCAATTGGGTGAGATAAATTGAAGCAAATTTTTTAAATTTTTTAAGCATTTTATTTGAAATCTAAACAATGCTTGATGCAACGCTATAACTCACTACTAGCTATATTTTAAAATGTTTACATAATTGAGTGATATGCAAATTATCAACTAATTCGTCAATGTGATGTTTAATAAATGCTAGGCATATTACACTGTGGGCATGAAAACTCTTAACGAATCACTTAACAATTTCATCGTCGTCGTGTAAATTTACATTTCTGAAGTCACAACGGATGTCATGAAACCTACGACTTAATAAACCTTGATTAAAAAATTGATCAAAAATTTATTAAAAAATAAACAAAATAATTACTACAATAGGTGCTATCCGGTGATTGATACTGTCTATCCCTATAAATTAGTTCACATGACTTTTACTTTAAAGAATATTTTAAATATTTTGGGTAAAATGTTAAAAGCATATCTAAACTGTCAAAGAACTTAGCATGCTCTGATCAAATTTTCTGAAACATAACACACCAATGTGTACCAACATCGTATTGGTCACCTGTATTTACAACAATAGCAACATTATTACTATTAATGTGGTTGAGTTTATCACATGCGAACATACCAGCTTCAAAATTTTTTACTATTGTGGAGTATATGATGCTCGTGAGTTCTGTCTTATTCATTGTGTTACCATGACCTGCCTATACTTATCAATTTCTAGAACTGCCTGGCGCTCCGAGTGCAATGATTAGGTCCTTCTGTGTAATTTGAGAATTCGATGTCGAGTTTTATGTTTCCTGTCTTCTAAAAAAGTAAGCATTAAAACGCCAGATAGTGACTTTATCAATTCCATTTAGCCAAAATTTGATTGTCAGATACAACTAGACAATTGTCAGTCTTGTATCACTCCCAACCAAACCATAGTCCTTCATCCTTTCAAGCGATCCCTCTGCTTGTAAATAATGTGTAGTAAGCATGGAGAAAGTTATTAGATGAAAAATTCAAAGGCAAAGGTCTTATTGGTATGGAAATATTGTTCACGGTTAGAGCAATAGAAGAAATGCCATGATTTTCGAACTTGAATGGATTGCTTTTATAATTTTCAATGAATGAAGTCGAGATAACTCCGTCAACAAGACGGTTGGGATTATCCCACCAAATAAATTCTCCTCAGTTGCACTCAAAGAATCCTTTCGGATAAGGCCTGTTTTTGGGCCCAATTATATGCCAAACTATGGAGTTTCGCTGGGCCCCGTAATTATGCAATTATGCAACCGGAAAAAGTGAAAACTGTATAGTTACAAATTCTTTTCACATAAAAATGTACAAATCCAACATTTTCAATACTTTGAATTATTTACAGTACCGCGGACAAATTGTTTAGTATACTGTAATAAAAATTCAGTTGTCCTTAGCATTCGTTTTTCAAAAAATAGCCAATACACCAGCACGGGGTACAAAGAAAGAGTTGAAGGATTTTGATTCGCTAACCTTTGGCACTTAGAAAAAAGTAGAGCTACCGCTGCCCTTCTTTGTTCGGGATATACTTTACACCAAAAAGAAAACAATTGAACTTAGAAATAATTAAACGTAGAAACTATAATAAACTTATTTTTGAATTTTGTCACTTTGACAGTTATTTTCAAGTTGTACAGTTTTTGCCGCTTTCGGCTGATTACTACACTGGCGTTATTACAGAGTTCTGTTGAGTTGATTCTAAGTATTCAGGCACATTTGTCTTGTTGCCAAAGCAACAGTCATACTGTTCTTTTTTATCAATTAATGTGAAAATAATTTACCAAAGATTGGAACGAAATAGAACAAAAACGGTTCTTGCTATTTTATAGTGGATGTATAACAAATGTAGCAAAACGATGGTTTAAACATACATCAATTCGTATTGACTCCGAGATAATACCGTAATTATATGATAATTCATTTTGATTTATTGGTTAATTGTTTCCNCACACATAGGGGTCAAACTTTGATGTTTTTTTCAACTCACCATCTCTTATCATTACAAAATCGCGTATCGTCACAAAAATTATCTTTTTCGAACAGATATGAGCGAATCGCTCCTAGGGACTATAAAATATCTAAAAACTCACATGGCGATTGAAAAAACTCTCGTCGCGAATCTATGTGAAGGCTTTTGCGTCAATNCACACATAGGGGTCAAACTTTGATGTTTTTTTCAACTCACCATCTCTTATCATTACAAAATCGCGTATCGTCACCAAAATTATCTTTTTCGAACAGATATGAGCGAATCGCTCCTAGGGACTACAAAATATCTAAAAACTCACATGGCGATTGAAAAAACTCTCGTCGCGAATCTATGTGAAGGCTTTTGCGTCAATCGCGAATACTAAAATCGTCATCGCGTATGTAAAATTCGCTGTCGCGTATCTATGTGCATGTAGCCTAAGTCCAGAGGAAGGAGAAAGTCCTTCTACGTCACTGATTCTTGGCGCCAATCTCATAATTAGGTTTGGTTCAGATCTAAACCTAATATTTAAATTCCTCTATTGTAAATTTGTTAAGAAGGAGTTAGCCGATGCAGCTTTGCAAGCTGGGGCCGCATCCAGCAGAGGGTTTGAGACTATCTTAAGCCCATTTTTGAGCCAAAGCTAATCTCATAAAGGTGTGACATAGCCCGTCTTGAGGGCAAGCTGAGCCAAGCCCTCGTAGATACTGCTAGTTATTTATTTATTCATTGAAGTAAGCATCCTAGTTAACCAGGTCGTTACACTCACCGATTATTTTCTAGTTAGTAATAATGTTCATTTAAGTTTTTTGAAAATTCTTAATAGTGATATATTGTAAAAAGGTTAATTATTGAAAATTAGAATTAGTAAGTATTTATCATTAAGTAGATTCATCATTGTTAAAGTTTTCATATTCCTTAATTTCATCTAATTGTATGGTTAAAAAGTGTTCTAAAATTACATGGTATTGGTTTTGATACATTTTGTGCGTAGGAGTTGTTAAAGTAGTTAAACGATTTTTATATCGAACTACAAAAGAATGTTTATATCTTAAAGAGTTTGTAATGTCTAAATATTTTTGTCTTCTTGTGTGTTTAAGTTCTGATTCATTGTTGACTAAATTAGAAAATAGGTGCCGAAAATATGAACAATTGAATTGAATTAAATTAGCTACTTCTTTATATAGGATAAAATAACTTAGGCGACTAGTAAATAACCATCTAAATTTACAAATCAAGTCTTCACTTACACTTTCACGGTTCATTCTTACTAATATAAATCTAGCACATCTCTTAATTATTTTGTCTACAGATTTACGTTGTTATTTTTTACATTTCCCCCATATTACAACTAAATATCGAATGATAGGAAATACATAACTAATTATTAGTAATTTACGATGAATGGGGGATAAGAGCCGTTGAATAGGGTAAAGCATCCATAAACATTTGTTGCAATTTTTTACTACATGTGAGATATGTTCTTCCCAAGTCATTGATTCATCTATAATTAGACCTAAACATTTTATATTTTTTATGCTGCAAATTTTGACACCATCTACTTCAATTGAAATGGAACCAATTTTCTTCAATATTTTGGATTGACCTAGTAGGACCAGCTTCGTTTTATCCAAATTTAGACTTAAACGATGGGAAATGTTGTCTGGATTTCCTCCTAGAAGTAGATGCGTGTCGTCAGCAAACATTATAACTAGACATTTTATGTTTAACATAAAATGGAAGATCATTTATCATTATTGAGAAAAGTAAAGGGCCTAGTATTGATCCTTGTGGAACTGAAAGGATAGTATCTTTGGTTTTCGAGAAATCATTGTTCAATTTTACACGTTGTCTTCGATTTGATAGGTAAGATTCGAACCACTTGGAATCGATATTATACCAATTTAGTTTTTCAACCAATATTGCTTTATCAACTGTGTCGAATGCTTTTTTTAAATTAAGTGCTAAGAGTAAAGTTATGTAGCCTTTACTCATATTATTGAAAATAAATTCCGTAATGGCAAGTAGCGCATGGGTAGTAGAATGGTGTTTTCGAAATCCGAATTGTGCTTTATATATGAGGTCATGATTTTCAAGATGTTCTGTGACTTGAGAATGGATAAATTTTTCTTTTATTTTTGCTATGACCGTTTGTGTTGAAATAGGCCTGGTTTCGGATGGAGATAAAGGATTTTTCACTTTAGGAACCGGGGTAACATTTGAAAGTTGTAGTATTGTTGGAAATGTTTTAGTTGAGATGCTGGTATTAATGATGTTGAGAAGCTGATTATTCATATTCGGTGATCTAATGGTGAGATTAATCATCCAATTACTTAATCCCAATGAGTCTACAGTTTTTGAGTTATGGTTT
>NIPM01000396.1:163344-273742 GCA_002738285.1 Holacanthella duospinosa | reverse complement strand
TGTTGAAATAGGCCTGGTTTCGGATGGAGATAAAGGATTTTTCACTTTAGGAACCGGGGTAACATTTGAAAGTTGTAGTATTGTTGGAAATGTTTTAGTTGAGATGCTGGTATTAATGATGTTGAGAAGCTGATTATTCATATTCGGTGATCTAATGGTGAGATTAATCATCCAATTACTTAATCCCAATGAGTCTACAGTTTTTGAGTTATGGTTTCTAATTCTGTTCCATGCATAAAGGAGGTCTCTTGAATTTGCTTTCCTTAAGACAAGTNTTTTTGAGTTATGGTTTCTAATTCTGTTCCATGCATAAAGGAGGTCTCTTGAATTTGCTTTCCTTAAGACAAGTTTCTCAATCGGAGGATTGATCTGAACAGGTTTTGTTGGAAACAATGTAGATACTACGTTGGGTGTCGTAATTGATACATAATAATCATTTATGTCATTAGCAGTAAGGATGAGGGTTTTGATATCACTTTCGGTTTTTAGTTTGCATAGTCTGTTTATAGCACGGTGAGCTCCATATTTTTTAATATCATAATGAAGAGAATTTTTTTTGTCATTTTCAATTGAAGATTTTATTTGTTTGCAGAGTAACTTGTACTTTGAAGAATTGAAGTTACTTGTTTGTTTTTGTTTGTAGGAGTTGTTACGTAAATTAATAAGTTGTTTTGTACAATCAGACAAAGAAATACATTTTGAGTATTCGACAAAGGAGGTTGATCTATCTTTTAGAATTGCATTAAATATGGAAACTAGATCAAATATAAATTGTTCAGTCAACTCATTTACATTATCAATATTATTTCGGTAATTCAATGAAACAATATTTTTAGCAAGTTCAATGTAATTAATGTGCTTGTAGTCTTTCATTGTGAAGGATATTTTTTGTAGTTTAGGTTTTTGCAAATTGAGATGAATATAGACTAAACAATGGTCCGATATGTGTGGGTCAATTACTTCTAAAGTTTCGACACTTGTTCTTGAGTTTGTGAAAATTAAATCAAGTATATTATTCCCTCTGGTAGGTTTATCAATTAGTTGTTGATAATTATTTTCCTTTAGAATCCTGTTGTATTTATTCAGTATGCATCTTGGTAGATAAGTATTATTTAAATTGAAGTCTCCAAAAACAAAAGAATTAAGATTAATGGTGGACAGTTCTTGAAAGATCTCTGATAAAATTTCAATATCATTGTCCAAGCATATAGTATTGTAGAGAGGTTTCCTGTACGCACTTGTTATTAGAATAGATTTGTTAAAGTTAAGTTAAACTTTCAAGGTAATTTGTTCTATACCTGAATTTATGGTTTCAATTGAGTCTAGGAGATTGGATTTTAAAGATGATTTGATAAGAATAGCTACACCACCACCTTTGCATTTCTCACGATCATTTCTGTAAAGAGTGTAACCAGAAATAATTAATGGGTAAGAGTTTTTTGAGAGATGTGTTTCTGACAAACAAAGTATATCAAAATTGTGTTGATCTAAAATTGTATTAATGGAAAATACTTTGGACATATATCTACGCACATTAATAGCACCGACACTAAGGAACTTCGTATTAGTCTGGCAGATTGTATTTTTTTTTGTCATGCTATCAGTTGAGATGGTTGACTATTCTGTACATCCCGAGGAATTGCGTAAGTTGTTGTAACTGTACCACTACCACTGGGGAGAAGACTTGTTTGTTGGCCCATTTTTCCGGATTGTTGAAGTTTCCAGTGCTGAAAGCGACGCATCCTGACGCTTTTTGGTACGTCATCAACTTTGGTACGTCATACTTTCTACCAAAAATAATGGTACATGTCCAATATATACAAATACAGCAAAGTTATCTTATAAAGTGTATTCCACTATTAGTGTTCTGAATTTTATGAGCAAAACACTGTAGCAAAACTCACGGACTAATGCAATTTAAAATTATATGGTGACTCTGCGTCACTGTCACTGTCTCGGCGTTTGAAGATACATGAATTAATATAATCCTCTTTTATTTTATAGTGAGTCTGAGTCACGCATTTATAACTCATGGCCTAGGTAAAATTTGTGAATTTCCGAGTCATGCTTTTGTCACTTTGAGTTTGGACCGATACTTGAAACTTTGCGCCTCAAAAATACATCACACTGTTTGTGTCTTCGAACAATATGGGTCCGGATGGCAGTTTAATAAAGTCTTAGCATGTGACAAATAGCAAAATAGCAAAATAGAAAAAATTCAAAATAGCAAAATTTAGACCATTCAATGGTGGAAATTGGATGAACGTACCTGAACCGTTAAGGCGCAAGAAAACCACTGTCAATATAAAATCCAAAGGCAACGAGTGCTTCAAATTCGCTGTGGTGGCTGCTTTGGACCGCCTAAACAACTCTATGAATTCGAATCCTGTCTCATATTATGCGAAGTACTTGGCAGATTATGATTTTAGTTGTGTTGAGTTTCTTGTTTGCTTATTTCCTATACCACAATTTGATAAAGCTAACAAAATAGCCGTAAATATTTCCTCCACTTACCTATCTAACGGAATACTTCCTGTCCAGATCTCGAGTTTTAATTACACAGACTTTAAAACCGTGAACTTGCTCTTGCTGTCTAATCCAAAAAGTTCTAAATCTCATTATGTGGCAATCAGGGCCATCAACAAGGTTTTGGGGAAAAGAAACCAACATCATCGAATCCTCTGCTACAATTGTCTACAGAGAATTCCATTATGCAAAGGAAAATGTGGTGCTCAGCTTTGCAATAACCTTTGCATCCTGAACAGTGATTGTGCTAAATGTGAAACTTTTAATTTTCAAAAAGTAAAAATGCCAAAAACGGTTGACGACTCTCCGCCCATAATGTCATTTGAAAACTTTTGTCATCAAATTAAAGTTTGCTATGTCGCATTTGCGGACATGGAATGTATGCTTAAATCAGTTCGTCGGACACAACATCCTCTAATTAAAACAAAAACTAAAATGAAGAAAATCAACATTCCAACAGGATTTTCTTATGCTATTGTCAAAGAAGATTCAACACTAGTTGCACACAGAGTCTACAGAGGAAGAAATGCTGTAGACTTTTTCTTCAAGATCTATTGGAGATATCAAGCATTATAACAGATATTTATAAATTAAATGTTCCTCTTTATACGTCTGAAGAAGATGAGCTAAATTTTTATCAATCCAAAGTTTGTCATATTTGTACTAGGGGCTTTGATGAAGATCCAGAAGATGTAAATTGTCGTGATCATAATCATTTGAAAAGGTATATTAAATTTGAATTGAATATTTAATTAATAAATGTTAAGAAAAATTAATTTTCAGGAAAGTACAGAGGAGCCAGTCATCAAAACTGTAACTTAAATTTTACACAAAAGGATGTTTTACCTGTAATTGTAAGGTCGTATTGTGTCAATTGCTATAAATTGATCGAACATTTAATTTTTATAGATGAATAATTTTTGCGGTTATGATCATCACCTTGTTATACAAGGATTGAATAAAATAGGAAAGAATATCACCGTTTTACTGACTAACACTGAAAAATATTTGTCCATTAGTGTAGATGGACTAAAGTCTGTGGATTCACTCCAATTCTTAAATTGTAGCTTCAATGTGTTGGTCAATAATCTCAAACGCAAGTCCGGTAATAACTTCTCCATATTGAAACAAATATTCAGCAACCAAGCTCACCTGTTAACAAGAAAAGGAATTTTTCCATATGACTACATTAATTCATGGGTTAAATTCAGTCAAAAGAATCTTCCCAGCAGGAATAAGTTTTTCAATAGTCTAACCAAGGAAGGCATATCCGTAGATGACTACATTTATGCTCAAGAAATATTTAATATTTTCAAATTGGAAGACATTGGTGAATATTATGATTTTTACTTATTGACTGGTACGCTACTTTTAGCATGCGTATTTGAAGAGTTTCGGCAAATTTCAATAGAAAATTTTCAATTGGATCCAGCTCACTACGTTTCCGTACCTGGACTAGTTTGGGACGCTGCACTTAAAATGTTTGGCGCTAAGTTGGAGCTAGTAACGGATATTGAGATTTACATATTTTTAGAACTTGGGATTCGAGGTAACAATACGATTGGCTTCTGATTCATTTTTTATTTTCTTACGATTAGTACATTTCACTTTCAGGTAGAATTTCACAAATTAGCCTACGGCATGCTTATGCCAAAAACAAATACATGAAAGGCTACAAAGGTGACGGAAGCGAAGCTGATCAGATATACATAGTATTCTGGGATATGGTCAATCTTTATGGCAAGGCTATGCAGCAGCTCCTACCAGTTTCTGGTTTCAGATTTCTAGAACGCAGTGAAATTGACTCATTTGATCTTATATCAACTCAAAAGAATGATGACATTGAATATATCTTGGAAGTTGATCTTGAGTATCTTCAACATTTGCATGTTTACCATCAAGATTATAGTTAGCCGTGGAACGTACCAAAAGCCTTTCCCAAAATTTTAGTCCTTATCAACAAACACTCCTAGAGAAACTACCAATCAAGTATAGTCAAACTAATACCACATTTATCCGAAAGACGTAATTATATCTGTCACTACAGAAATTTTAAATAATACGTTGAGAAAGGAATCATAGTGAAGAAAATTAACCGGGGTCTTAGCTTTCGGCAAACTGCCTCGTTGAAGGATTACGTGGAGTTTAATAGCAAGAAACGAGCTAAAGCAACAACTGAGTTTGAACGCGTATTCCACAAACTCTGCGTCAATACACTGTTTGGAAAAGGAATGGAATCTGTTAGGAAGAGAATGAATATCAGGTTAATAAACGATCCACAGAAAGCACTTAAGTTAATCACGAAGGCACAGTTTATCCCATGATATTCTGGAACCTAGTCTGGTCGGGTTTAAAACTCAAAAAAATTCCATCACTCTCAACAAGGCCATTTATACTGGGTTTTCTATGCTGGAACTCAGTAAACTTCACACGGCAAATTTTCATTGCGAATATGTGAAGCGAAGGTGGGGTGACAACGCTTCGTTATTAATGCCAGATACAGATTCTTTAGCCTATCCTATTACAACTCCAGATGTTTATAAAAATATGCTCACGGACTTGGATCTTTTTGATACAAGTAACTATCCAGCTAATCATCCACTCTACTCGGAGAAAAATAAAGCTGTAATTGGAAAAATGAAGGACGAAGTGCATGGGAATATATTGTACAAGTTTGTTGGGCTCGGACCAGAGGCATATTGCTTTTTGGGGAGTACGAATAACGATGAAAATTTTAATAAAATGGCTCTTAAAAAAGTACCTCAACACATCCAGCGTAGAAGTATTACTCATGACACTTTAAAGAGAATTCTCTTTAAGCAAAATATTTTAGCGTGTAAAATGAATATTATTCGTTCCTACATCACATGGATTCGATTCCAAGGGGTATATGCTTGACGATGGAATTAGAACTTTACCTTAGAGTCACTGTTTAATTAACGACAGCTTTAAGTCAACATAACAATCTCAAAGTTAAGGTTATGTAAAGTAAACATAACTACGTTTAAACATTTTTTGCATTAATGTTCTCGTGACAAGTACCATTTTATGTATGTAAATCGAGCATTTCTGTTGAGTAATGAAACATCTAAAAACAGGTTGAAATATAAATATAACAAAATAAAATTCAAAGGTAAACTTTTATAATTAAGTCTATTTCACTCCTACAAATAGGACACTTCAACTGGCTTGTCGAACAACTGTCGCACGTAGTCAAATGACAAGGACCGTACAAAGAAGATGCATTTTCTGACAAGCAAATTTCACAAGAGATTATGTTCTTGAGGTTGCGAATTTTGTTATTAGCAGCACTGATGTTATCAAATTATTTATTTTCTAATGAAACTACTGCTACTGTAGCACCTTAGGAATATAATTTTATTAACTCTCATATTCAAAAGTTGTAAAATTGTTTCCATTAAATTTCTTACAGTAATAACTGCTTCACCTTCTTCATCACCACTAAGTAATTTTGGATTACCAGTACCTGCAGTCTGTATTTAGACGAAATGTATTTTCAATAAGACAAAAATCATCTTTTTATAATTGTTTCACTTATCGACAATCTTCTGTGCTCGTTGAGTACATAGTAAGCACAAGTAGGTGAATGCTCTGAGTGTTCTTTCCAAGGATCGTCGTTTTGATTCCATTCATGAACACAAACTCCGAAATAAAAACAAGTGCAAAAATCAGATGTTCCGACATAAGAATAACCAGCGTCTGCCATGACACTAATACCCGGCAATGATTGATTTAAAATTCCCCGAAAGCTCTGAAGGCGCTTAGAGACGGCGAAAAATGCCGGAAAGATGGGACCCTTTTTTGATATGATGACCATTTCTACCAATTCCTCTGGTCTTGAATCTTGTTCCATCTTCTTAATACTGAACTAAAACATATTAACTTGTCGGATGCTAATATTTAACTAAGAGTCGTCGTTGTAGGGAACACAATTGGTCCCAGTAGGTGTGGTGAACTGAGCCATGTCAGGAGTTGAATCATCAGTATTCTCAATTGCAATAGGGTTCAATGTTCTACGACGTTTCAAAGTACTTAGACTCTGGGATGAAATTCTTTTCCGCAATGTTAATCCTACAATGGTATTTGGAATTGACAACTGCTTCAATATGTACAAAAATGTGTTTGCACTCGAAAAAGGAGCGATGTTCTTCACGGTTGATCTAAGCACAAAAAAGAGCAAATCTATAATGTTAGCTCCTTCTCTTCGTGTTCAGTGCGCGTTGCCAACAAAACAATACCTAGTGAAATTTATTTATTCTTTTATAAATATTATTTATGCAATTCATAAGCGCCCATTTTCCTTTAAATTAAATCAGTGTTCAATTAGAATTCATGGAGGAAGGTCGCTCAAATTTTCGCTCTCTTATTTTCTAATTATATTCAATACAAATTTAATTGTAATTATTTTTTATTAACAGTTTTATTGTTTTTCAAGTTGTTATCACTTTAGTGCACCTATCGACTGGATAATACTTGAATCAATTCCTGCTAACTCTTGTTCCTGTCAATCTTGTTCCTGACTTGTTCCTGTTCCTGATCTATTTTTATCATCATTATTAAGCACTGTTCCTGATCTGTTCCTGTTCCTGACCTCTTTCTATCATCACTACCAAGCACTGTTCCTGACCTGTTGCTGACTTGTTTTTGACCTGAATCCTTTTTTAGTAAGAAAATTGTTCCTGTGGTATCCGTTACTGAATCAACCTCAAAGTTTATTCTGTTCCTATGTATAAATAACATCCCTATACAAGTTACTTTGTGTTCACTTTGAATACGAGCAAAACACTTCTTGTTCCTTGAATTCGGACTCCACCTCCTTCATCCCATGATACTTCGTAGTCCTCTCTTTTTAACGCAGTCATAATATACACCGCCGCTTGACTGAATTTTGGAGGTAACATCTTGCTTAACTGCTGAAACGAAGAGTATTCTACAGCGTCAGAAACATTTGATGTTTCATGTTTCTTTATAGTTTCGGTAATCGGTGTTATGGATTGAGGCGGAATTTGCCACGTGAATAGGTAACGGAGTTAGAGTGATTGCATTGAAATGGTTCCTCGATCTCTTCGTCACTGTGTTGAATATTGCAAATTTTATATCGTCAATTAGATTTTCTAAACTAGGATTTCGGAAGAAGATACGTTCTTCCTCTTGAACAAGTTAACTGAAGCTGTTTTATGCAGCAACTGATTTGCATGGTGCAAGCTGATTAACTTTTCGTACTCCAGTTGAGAAATAAGCTTCATTTTTTTAGACATCACAGACCAGTTACGTGACTAAGCGCGTTGGCAACAAGTCCACTTAATATAGACAGTATTGGTGTGATAAGAAGTGGTAAAAACCCACCATGTTGAACAAGGAGCTGTTTTTTTCTTTTTAGCGAAACCCTTCTTCTTGACAAACTTCTGATACTTTCCTTATGTCTTCTTAATTTCTTCTTCTGTAGTTCACTTAGGGCTACGTTTCCTCTCAACGTGTTTAAAGCCAACTCAGAAAGGGCGTCAATATTGTCCTTAGATGTCTTCTTAATTAGATGTTTTCTAGGTTTTCCTGTGATCGCTCCAACAAGTTGTAAAAATTGTTTGTTTATCTGGATCCATTTTGTCATCTTACTGAAGAGTCAGACCCTTAATTAGGTAGATAAATTATATGGTTTTTGTTTGGTAGAATTCCAGATTGAATGCGCAGATGATCATGGCAGTTTGGGTGTAAATTAATGAAAAGTGATGAATATGACTTTTGAGTAGCTTGTTCGTAAGCTCCAAGAATTGCACTGGGTTTTCTTGGGTTCAGTTGTCGGCTCAAGTAGAGAACTTGAAATGAGAAAAAGGGTGTTTTGCAAATTGTCAAGTTATGTGTGTTCAGTCGAATGTTTCTTGCATATTTTTTTTGAGGAAATAAATTTTGTGACAGGTAGATCACAGATATGGACCGAAAAGAATCATACTACTGGGTTCATTCAACTCAGAGCATTGACTCAATAAAATGTTACATATGATGAACTCCACAAGTGAACAATTCTCGAATTGTTTTGTCTTTCAAAGAGTCAGTGATTTGGTCATCAATTATAATACCAGTGTTATTCGCATCAATCAAGTCTAAATTTATTCCTTCCACACATCTAACCCTTTTGTATAAATATTTCATTACATCATAGGCTGGTTGAGATTCCTTGCAGAAAATAATTACATCATCTATTCGAGGTTTAATAAGAGAGTCCAGGTGTTGAATCAAGCTGCTCACAAATGTAGTTTTACCACATTGGGTTCCACCAGCAACAATATATGTGAATGGATGAATTAACTGGACTGATTCAAATTTGTAGCTCTGATGAGTCATAGTGTTTGTATTCTTCTGATGTGTAGTATCAATGTTACTTGACCTTTATCAATTGAAAGTTCATCTCCAAACTCATCACACAAAATAATATAGATCACATCCAACTCATTTTTGGACAAAGGAATATAAAATGGATTTACAAACGCTTATGTAGTAGCTCGCCCTTCCTCCCTCACCAACAATGTTCACCATACGCAATAATGGCACAAGAGTAGATCCTACAATTCGTGGTTCAATAATATCTGTATAAATGAACATATGGCATCTTCCAGAAAATAAGTCTGTAATAAACTTTCCAACACAAAATTGTGAAAAATGTACAAACTTATTAACGAACTCAAATTTTCCGTCAAACTCAAGGACGTCAGATTGTCTCTCACTGATTTCTATTGTAAATCCTACACCAATCTCAACGCTCACTATAGGAAAAATTTCAGTTTATGTTATTGTTTTTAAACTTTGAGTTTACTTCCTGTGTTAGCTGAAAAGCTGAGCCATAATGTTGAAGGTTTAGGCTAATACTTCCTCCTTGTTTTCAAGAATAGAATATCAAGTTATCGTTATTTTGTCCAGTCAATGTGCGGATGGAGCAAACATAAGTAAGCTCAGAAAGAGCTAATTCGTACTGACTAGGCTCCAATCGAACTTTGCATGGTAACTTGATTCTATAAGTTGCAATTCTGTTCGAAGGAAAGTATTTCTGGGAGCCATTGGATGAAAGAGTTAGGTAAAATAGAAACATGATGATTCTTTTAGATAATTTTCCAAGCTACACCAGCACTTTACTGAACTCCTGACCCTAGAAGATGCCACTAATCAGAATTTTCGCGTCGCTAATCCGATAAGTAATGGAAACTGAGTTAATGACTTCACAAACTTCAAATATTTCTGTAGTGAATATAGGCCAATACCCCTTCTCAAAATTTCCTTTCAATTTTCCTATCTGAACACGGTCGTATAAATTGAATTTTCCATGTCCAACTGGCTTATTATAGAGATCCTTATTGAATTCCATCCAAACGTTCATTTCATTATGCAAGTTGACATCAAAAGGGCGAAATTTTGTCCTCGAGTGCACGGTCTCGTTGTAGGCTTTCAAAAGTAGTGGACGAATATTGTGGCGCGGTGGTCATTTTCACTGCATCAATGTTCTATAGCCTGATGTGGGAATATGGGAATGAATGATTACTAAACTCCAATAGCAATAAAGACGACGATTTGCTTTTCGCCCAATGCTGGATTCTACTTTTCATGGGGCCGGGCAGTTTCTGAATAAGACGGGATGTATCGGGGTTAGTTTGATAAGGTGCTAGACTCTAGAGTTGTACTTGATCTACTCTCTACTCTCCTTGTGGAGCACTGGGTCCTAACACTAGACTCGGGAATCCGGATTGGTTCCCAAGTTCCCTGCGGATCTCTCATACTAATTCCCGCGGTGTTCTACCCGGGCCTCCAGGGTGAACGATGGTTGCCAATTAACCTGAGTTCCCTAATGTCCCTGTGGGTTCCTGATGTTACCGTGGGTATCCCTGACCTCCCTGCGGAGTCTTCAACTCCGTGGTATCCTTTACTCCCGTGGGTTCCTGACTTCTTGCGGGGTTTTTACTATCCCGTGGTATCCCCTATCCCTCGGGTATCCTTTGGTACTACTATACCTCGGATCCCTCACTCTGCGGATCTCTAATACCGCGGAGCTCTAATACTGCGGGTCTTCGATACCACGGATCCCTAATACCGGGTCTCTGATACCACGGATTTCTAATACCGGTCACTGATACTGTGGGTCTCCGCTACCGCGGATTTCTAATACCGGGTCTCTGATACCGCGGATCCCTAATACTACGAGAAACCAACTATCCTAACTGGACCATGGGACGGATAATCCTGAATACTCTTACCCGGGCGGTTCCTTTTAGACTACTCAGAACTCCTGGGTTATTTCCTTCCTTTGTTGCTGGGGTTGGGTTATGGTGAATTTTTGTCCGGCACCGAAGCCTCCGGAGTCATCAATCCGACCAATGAGGTCAATACTGTTGTCTCCGAGGCCACCGGTGTACCGGCAGACCTGTGAACCCAGAGTGACTTCCGATGGGTGATTCTCTCGCCTTAGATGTTAGTTTGCCACGCGGGACTTTCCATCGACCCTAAGCGGGGGCAGAACCCCGCCGAGTTCCCGGTCTTCCCCGAAAGTACACAATGGTAACACACTTACAATTTAAGGAGTCCTAATGTTGGCTCGGTGAAACCCCTCTCTCTCTCTCAACGGATCCGGACACTGGTACCCTTAAGGCACTAAACAATGCACAATAAAGTCCACTTCACTAGTCCCACCATTTACAAAAAGAAAACTGATTTATTTGTCAAAGTCGTAACTCAAGAGTAATAAACAGAAGACTTAAGCTGAAACTAGAGTTGCCTTTCTCCCATCGTGCTTCGAGGAAAGTGTGGTGTGGTTAAAAACATTCAGTACCTATTTGAATGCAGTTGCCTTGGAAAAAACTGATTGTGTCATTGGCATTTTTTAACCACACCGCACTTTCCTCGAAGCACGGTCGGGGAAAGGCAACTATAGATCCAGCTTTACAATTAAAGTGAAATCAGTGTAAGCAATGGTTCTAACTGCACGCCTTCCACAATTCTACTGACCCTCTCCTCACTTGCCACCGACCAAAGTAGAACTGCCCCAACCCCCTCCCGAGACATCAGCGAATCTTCTTATTTAAGCATCCGCCAATACCACGAAAGCGGATGGCGAGTTCCTTCCTTCTATGAATTTGTATGAGTCCATTCCTTAGTCCGTAAAACAAAGGAATAAGTTCATAAAAACCCCTCCCATCTGTTTTCTTTACAAAACTTCAGAATACCCGGATGCCCAAATAATGACCGGATTTTCCTTCACGCCACAATATCAACGTATTTCTGCTGACCAGTCATTGTTAAATATTTCAAAATTCTGCTGCATATTGTTCTGTTGAACCGTTCAATGAACAGAAAACGCTCTAAAATCTGAGAAGTTGTGATACAATTAAATAGAGTGGAAGTGCAACATTGCGATGAAATGTTTGTACCAGAATTCTGTGCCTTTATCACATTCCAAGAACTTTGGTTTCTTATGGCTTATTTTTTGAATTTGCTCAAATCCTGCGATCACTTCTACCGCCTTCTTAGATTTCTTTGGAATAGCAAATGCATATTTGGAAAATACATCAATGACAGTTAGAAGACAGGAATAGTCTTTGTTGCGTCTTACACACTTTGGAAGGAACACAATATCAGCTTGCCACAAGTAGTTAATCCCTGGAGCAGTTACTCTCGTTCGCCTAAATTTAGATCTTCGTGGTTTATGTAGCGTATAAGAATTTTGAGTTAACAGATATTCTGAAGCTGCGTCATTCGATACTCCACAAATTCTACTTAGTCGCTGAACGCTACCTAAACCCCCGGTCGACCCAATGTTTCTGTAAATTTTGCCAATTTGTTTTTGTCCATATTGCTTATATTTATTTTACTTATTTATATACGAATGATATGTCACAAAAATTACTTGTGAGATAACAGTAAGTTGCTGAGAACCTGGCAGCACTGAATGATAACCATCAAATTTGCTTCTTCAGATGTTATGCCTAACTCTCCCAACCCATTCGAGAAATTTAAATGGAAGTTGTCCCTAAAAAATCTAAGTACAATTGAGTCATTGTTTTCAAGGCTAGCATTACTGAATCTACTTATAATATTTTCATAACCAATGCTTTGTGTCCTGTGAAGTAGATAGTACACACAAAACTGTCCACAGGTATTGCTTGATCCAGATAGTATTGTGCTTCTAGTTGTGCGTATTGTGTTCTCCATTCTCTGCAAAAATTTCATAATTATCGGATTGTAAAATGAAAGCAGCATTGTACAGCTATCAAAATATTCGATTTCATTAGAGCGTTTGTTTTTAAATATTGCAAGCCAATGCATTCTAGGTTCTGCAGAAGTATCTGAGGTTACGATGACAGCCAAATTATTCTCATGGAGGTTCTGGAGTTTGTCACACGGAATAACAGCTATATAATATTGTCTGTTGTCGATACTTGTTCGAAGTATCTTTAAAAGGTATTTATGAACACACAACTGATTGACGAAAGTGATCAATTTCCAGCACTCCTTGTTGCTCAGATAGCACGATGCAGTGTACGGATTTGTCAAAAAATTTGGTGAATTGTATTTCCAACTTTACGCTCCCTGACTTTTCTAAGTGCAAAAGGGCTTCGTTGCCAGTTGGTTGCTGTATTGTAAATGCAAACAGCGCGTTATTTTCTTTGTCATTTTCTCGATCAAACGACAATCCCAAATCTTGTCCAGCGATGTCTGCACTCGTGAAGAGCAAGTAGTACGGAAGTAAACACTTGCCTCTTTCGAAATCGAGTGTGAGTGGGCGTGTATGCATGGAAATGTTATTGATAGTCATACATAGGCTTCTAATACCAAAGTGATGAAACCGAAATGGGTTTGTATTTATATCACCATTGAACGAGACGCTCTCGACAAACCCGATGATTATTCTTGAGGGAACAGTATTTTGGAATATATTCTCTTCCACATCCGATGAGTTTCCCTGCGAGATGGTGAAGTATTTGACTTCAGTGTTGTTGAAAGGATATTGCGTAATTTCACCTTTCTCAAGCAGTCGTTGATGGGCCAAGATGATGCTCGGAAATGGAATTTGCTTGTGAATGAAATAAGTTGCTGAGATTATCTTGATCACTGCATCATCTTCAGGAGTCAGAGAAAAGGAGAATGCATCAGGGATGCGAGTGAGACAAATTCTAATATTAACGTCATTCAAGATATATCAATGTTGATTTGCCAAGTTGAAGCGTAGTTTATCTATAAGTTCTACTTGTTTCGACTTGCAAATGTACTCCTTTCTTTTTTTCCAGCTCGAGTTTGTAGCATCAGCAACGCCACCTATAGTATCTTCATCATATAGTGCACAGTTTCCTTGAGAATTTTTGTGTTCATTTCCATAGGACAGTAAAGTTTCTATGTATGTTCGATATGGATAACCGTTGTTACTTGTAGAGATCAGTTTTTCGTTAAATAAATGTCCAGTTGTGAAAACAAGAAATGTAGAAACAAATTGGTTGTCCCAACTTTTGAGTCATCCGGTAAATTTGTCCCATCTCTCTTGGTAACTTTTAACTTTACGTAGATAAAACTATCGCAAAGTTCTAAATAATGACTTCCATTGACAGGAATTTTGAACTATATCTTATTTGACGAGTCTTGGACGTTCACTATTGGCTGGTACTCTTCATACATGCTGTAGTCGCATGTAGTATCGGTAGGTGGTATCGAAAAGAGGTCCACATCACCCCGGATTGGCGGGTTTGATAGTGTATGAAGCGAAGACATTATGAAAAAATGTCAAATCGTGTTCGTTTGATCTATTCCTTTTTGCCTTGGTCTTGATTGTTTTAGCTTTAGGTTTACTTCTGTTTGGAGATTTTTGTGGATTTGGTTTTTTGATAGCCTTGCTTCTTACCTTTTTTGACTGAAGTTTTCTATTCACCTAAACATATCCATATTTGATTTAGATACTTCGTTTAGTTTCAACCATTAAATTTAAAATACATTCCCTTTATAACTTGCGTTTTACTTCTTTTTCGTACGCATTTCTCAGTCTGAAGAGACTGTGCTGCAGAGTTTAGTATTCCAGACCTTACGTTTTTTATGAACCCAAGAGAGTTTCGCTTAAGTGCTGTCTTAACTGAATCTTTATTCGCAATAATATCTGAGAATGTTCTGGAAGCTGCCACCTTTGCGTGAGGAAATATGTATTTCTTCACCAAAGGAATAGCGTACTTGGCGATTCCTTCCAACACTGAGCCGAAACCTCCTCCTCTTTGCCTTACTTTATGGAAAACCGGTATTCCTTCTCCAATCTGTCTTTTTAGGGTATGATAATAATGATCGTNTCTTTGCCTTACTTTATGGAAAACCGGTATTCCTTCTCCAATCTGTCTTTTTAGGGTATGATAATAATGATCGTAATGAAAAATATATTTCTGCCTCATTATTTAGGTGGAAATGTTAATTGAAAGAAATATAATATAGTACTGAATATTTTTTATTCAAGAAAACAATATTAAAGCCTACGTGGTAATTCCGAGTTCAACAAAATGTGACTCACATTCTGCTTTACTGTAACAAAAAATTACTTTCTTGAAACAGTAGATCAGACAGAGAAGAAATTAAACCACCATCTTGGAAACACCAATCTAAATCTGAATGAACTCCTCTAAGAAACCCATTTTGTGTGGAAAACTTTTTTTGACAATTTTAATATGAACAAATAAAATTATAGCTCAAATATATTGTGGATTAGACCAGTTGTTTTATTATTGACATTAGGCGAGTGATAAGCAGTTCATAATCATAATAATAACAATAATAATAATAATCAGTCAATTACAATGAGCATGTCACTTTCTATTTTTTCATACTATAAGTAAAAAATATGGAAGTATTTGGTTTACCTACCCTACCTGCTAATATAGTCACTAGTTACACTCATACTCAAGTCATCTCATGTCATATTTGCATAAAATGTAAGTATTACCATTCATGACTTAAATTTTATATCATTCAAGCCATTCTACTCACATTTCTGTGAACTCAAACTTTGTGCTGTAGTGCAATAAATGACAAATTGTCATTTGAAAATAATATCAGTTGTTTTACCAAAGATATAAGCAGAGCAATGAAGCAGAATTCCATATCACAAAACACCTTAATAGACATAATAATAATAATAAAACTATCAAAATCAAAACATTGCATAGCGCTTTAAACTTATGTCATTATCGTACATATCACTTATGTCATTTGTATCGAAATGACGTAAGTGTTCATGGTTTCTCAGTATTATAGTAATTTAGTTGACGTACCAATGTAAAGTATCAAATACACAAGTATGAACAATGGTATGAGTGTTAAATTGGTATTAGTGTAGACATTAATCTCAGTTATGTGTGTACACACTCATCATAGTGTCACAATATCACAATGACAAATGTGATGCACTGACTCAGGTGTCAGTGATTGACATCTGCCAATGTGATACACTGACACTTAAGTCACTTGGGGTAATCTGAAAAATCTATGTCGTAGCGGTGGTTCATAACCCATCATCATACGGATCTGCCATTGATGTGAGTAAATTTAAATTTGAGTTGTCGCTTCATGACATTAAGAAGCGAACAGCGATACATTCTAGGAAAATTGTCATCCTCTTGTAGATTGAAGTGTAAGAAATCTAGAGTTGGATAGATTTCTTGCAGTGTGCTTCAAGTACAGCTCGTCGTATAACTCCCTCAGTGAAGATGTCAACGATGAGTTTTCTGCGACCAGAGCGGCTTGATTTTGGTGGCGCCACGATTCTATCCGGGTAATATTCATGAGAAATGCGCATCACAGTTGATGGACTTATTTACGAAAATCAAATTGAAAATAAAGATATACTCTTTGTGGTGTCACATTTTTGGTTTATTATAAGTAATAATAACTTCAATGCTTCTGATGTTCATTTTGCCTCATTCTCGTAATTAATGGGTATTTCCTGTGGTTTTAATTTCGTTTCTTCTATTTTTTGTTCAATTTTAACTTTTTCTGCCACAGAATTTTCATTATACACTAGTGTTCTCCATGACTCTGACTCCGGAGTCATGACTGACTCTGACTCTGACTCTCATGACTCAGTTATTTTTACAAAGAAATATTTTTTAAACGAGATGAATTATTTATTTAACCTGATGAAAGTGGCTATTTTAGTTTTTTATTGTCAAGGAAACTTGACTAAACGTAAAAAAATGTTTAGTTTCAGATTGTCCTATTGTCCTATTTTCAATTTTTGTATTATGTGACCTCGGAGTCGAGAGTCATGACTCTGACTTGAAAGTTTTGAAGTAACAATGAAAGTTTTTAAATCAAATAATAATTTTCTTTTAACCAAAAAGAGAAACTTAACAATCAACAAATGATTTAAGCTTTATTCTAGACGCCCCCCCCCCCCACTCATGGGTCAGACTTACTTCTAGAGTAAAGTCATAGTTTAGAATGAGGTCTCTGGCAATTTTACCCCAGTATTTGTACTGGAAAATAACTTTTAGTACAAATACTATTAAAGTAAAGTTTGGTTATAGTGAACCTGTAGGGACCGGCAAAATTTGTTCAGCTTAGCCGGAGTTCATTATATCCGTATAGTGAACGGACACTTCAATTTAATAATTGTTCATTATATCCAAATATTTCACTATAAATTCAGCTAAGCCGATTTTGAAAAGCACTGGGTAATGGGGATTTGTTTGAGACAATTTGATGAGCGCAGAATCCAACTTTGGATAGTTACATCGGCGTTGGCGTTTTATACTCTAAGAATTTGATATTTGAATTTTAGCTAATTGCTTAAATGTAACCTAATTATATTTCAACACTTTTATTATTGTCACAAAATCTTTAGAAGTCTTCTTCAATTTTAGATTTTGATTTCAAAATAAGAGAAATTGTAGAGTTTCCAATCTTATATTTCTCACATAACGTTTGGCGAGGTGTGTTGGAAGACAAGTGCAGCAATGATATCGAATTTATCGTTTAAGGACAACGCAGTGCGCTTTTGGCCTGATTTTGACATTGTGAATTAGTAATTTACTTAATAAACTAAAATTCACTCATAGGTCAACATGCAAGTCCAGTGCATAGATGGGCAGGCATAAAAGTATAAGGAACACTAGTACCAAATGGTCTCATTACGGAATTCAGACATATTTTACTATAACCGGACAAAATGACTCTCGGGACATGATAGTGAGTTGAGAGTAATGTGGCATAGTTATTTTGTTCATTTGCCCAAACCACAGCTGCCTTAAATTAAGGTTGTACCTGTAAATATACCTCAATCGACGCCTACAATTGTTTCCGCAGGTCCAGCCTATTGCAACCTGATTGCGGGTACTTTGTTAAGTTTGTCAGGGACCTGAACCTAATAGCTGACTTCAGATTTAGATTCAGTAGGATCCTCAACCTGAAACCTATACCTGAATTATAAAAAAAATTCAAAGATCTGATACCACGGGATTATCGTTATTTATTTCCCCATTTAAATTTATCCAACAATTCATAACAATATACTGTCTCGCAACAATGTTGTACTCCCAAAACGAATTTATTCTGCTCCCTCCAACCAATGATAAATAATAATCAATATTCACAGCCATTGCTGTCAGGAAATTATTTTCTTAAACAAATCAACTAGATTTTATGTAATAATTTCAATAAGTAAATATAACCGGTACTTCAGTAATTCAATATCAGGTTTTCAAAAATATGATAGAATGTACTGTGTCGTGAACCAAATTTGTCTGGAATATCAAAATACTCAACTGCTGACAGCTAAAATAAACACAGTATCGTTAACGTCTGAATCATTGAACAACTCAACATTGAATTGAAGGCTAGTGTAAGCAAATTCGATTGAGAAATAATTTATTACCATTATTTTCCTATTAAAATAGAAATATTGAAACTGATTTTGGCATTTGAACACAATAATTGATAAAATATACGCGCCGTTTTTTTTCTGAATCACTTACTGCGCCGGTCACGTTGTTGTTAATGTCTGTTCGTAAAAGCAAGTCTCTTTGTTTATTCAACAAATTCTTAAAATAGGTAACCCACGAATTTACTCCACCAGGGTTAAATTGAATAATTTAAAATCCGTCTGCGCATGCGTACACAAATAATTATGTTACATTAAAACTTTAAGATATTGCCTTAGCCACCGTTGTGACTTTTAATAAACAATGTTACTGAATTATTATATTCACTTTCGCTCTTAAATTACACTGATAGTTGATTCCCATAATTTCCGAAAACTTAACTTATCACAACGCTCGAACTAACAGCCATTAAATGTTTAACAAAAACGTAACAATTGTTTTACTACCTTAATCAATCGCGTATTAATTTTGCCCTGGCATATAATTTTTTCGAAATTTCAATAATATTGTTAAATTAAAATCGTATGTAACTCCCAGCTTGCGTGTGTACATGTGGTTACAGGGAAACCCTAAATTTAGTCGCGGATTAATTGAACCTGGGAATATTTATTTTGAAAATTGCACAAATCTTTTCAAACTAACCTTATATCGATTAGCCTAAAACCTCGCGGAAAAGCCGCCCTCGCACTTTAGCCCTTTCCGCGTATAAGTCGTACTTTTTGATGGGTATTTTCATTTAGCAGAAAAGCCGCACCCGCAAAAAAGCCGCACTAGTTTTGTACCAAAACATCATAGTTATTATAGTTGGAATGCAAAAATTAAATTTATCAATTGTACTAGAATCTGTTCGCATTTATAGTACTCATAAAAAGAATTTTTTTTTTCACAAAATTTTTTATCAATGTTAGAGTAATTCAGAGTGATTGGGTTAATAGGGCTTTCATTTCTAGCTAGATCTAAATTACTGTGGAGTTTGTTTAAAGCGATTCAGATAATCAAATTACATAAACAGTTTATGTCAACTTTGTTCGACTAAATCCAAAATATTTGCCATTAAAAGTCATGGGACAGAACACGGCGAAATGGATCCTCGTTGAATTGTTTCACCATCTTTGCACACATCTTTCAGTGTAATTGTATTAGTAAAAGTACTCAGGTTGGTTTCTGAAGTTAGACACATAAGTAACGTTTTTACCAAACTCTTCAGATCAACAGATATTTTTACCAATGAAATTAATATTGACATAAGCCCTAATAATTTGAAAAAATTTTCTCCTAAAACAATATTTTATATCAACTAAAATGGGCCAAAAGTCTACATTTGTTTTTTTAGATATGGGAAAAACTCTATTCTGAGTTATTCTATAGTAAAATTTGCTTATTTGCTGAGCAATTCTCAAATTTGAACAACNTTCTAAAACAATATTTTATATCAACTAAAATGGGCCAAAAGTCTACATTTGTTTTTTTAGATATGGGAAAAACTCTATTCTGAGTTATTCTATAGTAAAATTTGCTTATTTGCTGAGCAATTCTCAAATTTGAACAACATAACTGAGAGGAGTTTGTTGAAATATCAGGTAGGCCGCCCTCCTGTATAAGTCGCATCCAATATGTTGGCGCTTAACTTCAAAGTGTAAGCTGCTGTCTATCCGTAAGGTTTAGGGTACTCAGTATGTAAACAAATATTTGATGCCAGGAAAATACCAAATTTAGTCACGGATTAATTTTGCCCTGGCAATTTATTTTCTTCGAGAATCTGAAATAAAATTGCATAAATAGACATAACTTACAAAATGTTTATAGACATATACGGTTCCAGGAAAATACCAAAGAACCCTTTCGGATAAGACCTGTTTTTGAGCCCAGCTCCATGCGCTTTGCTTGGATTCNCCAGGAAAATACCAAAGAACCCTTTCGGATAAGACCTGTTTTTGAGCCCAGCTCCATGCGCTTTGCTTGGATTCACTGGGCAAAATTAAAATCCAAAATCACCATGCTGATTTTGGTGTCTTCGCTTTATTTATATTTTTATAAATAATTCTTTAGTCATATAAATTCATGAGTAATATAACAAGAGCACGAGTTCAAACCTATCAATGTCCATTACGTGTGATATTTAGTTGCGTTTAACTATATAATATGATAATTTCAGCTATCGCCATTAATTGATCCATTTACATAAATCTAATATATAGTATATATGTAATATATATAATCTTATATATCTATAAGATCTGGTCAAATATCATAATAAATTAATTGATAAAATAAGTGTAAGCTTTGTGGATTTATGCCCAATCTTCAACTCGTTTAACCTATTACGCTCTTTCTATTTGTTTCCGCTCCCTTTGTTTAATATTAGTACAAATGAATTTCAAAAAATATTTTTCCTACACAGTTGTTGGGGATCTAACTAAACGTTATTATGCCACTTTTAGACCTAATGAAAGGAATACAATGTTCAGGAGAAATATTGTGCCATGTAAGTATACAGGTTATTTAGGTTTGAAAAATTGAGGATACTGTTTGTTTAAATTCGTCTAAAGATTTTGATGCTATTTTTATGAACAATAGTTATTGAAAATAAAGCACACTGATTCTACGTCTATTTACACCACGCATTTATTGATAATTGAAATATGGATGTACTTAATTTCTAAACCAGCAGACATAATTGAAAATTCTGAAATAAATAATATTTTCGGCGAGAAATTTTAGTTTAAGAAGAAAAAATTAGGAAATAAATAATACAAACCTCAGAAACTAATATTCTTAACTACTGTTTCATCTACACCTGAATTCAACATATCTTAATATAATTATCAAAATTTGTTTGTTTACAAATGTGTTTAATGTTAGTTATGTTTATTTTTTATTGTAAGCAAAATAATTAAAAATTGCACATAAAAAGATGTACATCTTTGAAGTAGGTATTTCAGAGTTAATTTGGTTTTATGTAATCTTGTGACCTTTTGGCTGGATTGATTCAAAGTCTAGTGTTAGTGATTTCCTGTTCTAATTACGTAAAAAGTCAATTCGCCTCGATTAGGAGATTTTTTTCGAAGATAAAAATTTCAGCAGTTTGAAAGAGGTATTATTAATTCCTAAGCTCAATGTCGTCAGATGTCCAAATTGCTCGAATAAGTTATCATCGACACAGAGTTACATATTTTTCAAACAAAATCGCTTTTGGGATTTTGTTTTAATTAACCACTAACTGGTTATTGTATTAGAAATAACCAAATAGTAAGTTAACAAACTTCATCCCAAAAGCTATTTTGTGTTAAGTAACGTCTATCTGCAAAATAAAAACAAATTATTATACTATATTGCAAGTGTTTACTAATAAAGAGGTTCAGAGTCTCCCCGCTCGAATTGGCAAATGTCTAAAGTGAGATTGGGTTATCGCCTTGAGCAAGCGATACCCTGAACCTCACCTCAAATCGACAACCACCCCAGAGTGGCATGACTAGCAGCATACGTTTCTGGATACGTGGACAGACATGTTTTATTAACAAAAAATGCATGTTGCGTAACAAAAAATACATCCGTCTTTTATAATTTTAATACGATCAATCGATATGCAGTATAGATTTTTTTTATAGATTGTTTGGGCGACATTCAGTAATTTCCAGTTACGCCGACAATATTAAAAATCCGTTTGCTTTCATTACTAAAATCATTGTTTGAATAGTTTATCGTGCCTGATAATCCAGAGTTGCCTATGTTGCCAAAATGTCTACCCAGGTATTTGGCGCAACCATCCAATGCGTTTACAAATCCGCACCACACCGGGGCTTTACGTCTTGCACCCACAAAGGAATCCTCAACCTCTAACAACCTCACTTCCTGACACTGCAGTTATTCTGGCGGTTGTTGTTTTTTGCGTAATACTTTAATGTAATATTCATAATACACTAGGCATAACTTAAATATACCGCGCTTAAAATATAATTTTATTTATTATTTACCTTTTAAGCATTTTGGTTCCATCCCGTTCACTAAAAAAAATTAGAATAGAAATTATTTAAGGTTAAACTATACTTTATTTTATTATTTGAAATAGCAAATTAGACACAATCTAAAACTAAGAAAACAAAATATATTACTATATTACTTAAATATACTAAAGTATATACAAACTAAATCAGAATATAAATCATAATATCTTCATCAATTGGTGGAAATTCTAGATGAGAATGAAAAATAATTAGAACTGGGGTAAAACGAAGACTTTAGTAAATATTTATTTACGTTATCCAAAAATTACTCCTTATCAGAATCTGAATCCGTATCGTTGTTGTGCTCGTCGTCACCAACATTTAGAGCAGCAGCAGCATCCCAAATTCCATTTACAAAATTCTTTCTTTTCTTTGCTTCTTCCGGATGGTGACGTCTATGCCCAAGGTACCAAATTACAGAAGCTACATGAGAACAATATTCCAGTGTGCGTGATCCTGTCTTGCAGTTACAGTACCATCCGGATATTGCGTCTGAGCCTGTTTCATGTGGAAGGAATTGAATCCATAACTTATGCTTATTGGAGTTAGAGAATCTTGATTGCATTTTTGCACGAATTAGAGTTTCATCTTCTTTATGGATGAACAATGTGTAATCAGAGTTTGAATCCATATGCTGCGAGGTGTAATATTCTGCCATGTTAATTTGATAAACTTCTAAGGTAATACTTTTCAAATCTTCCTTCGACAGGAGGGGAAACAATGGCACATTAGTTTGGGAAGCTACTTGCCAAATTTGTTCGTTGCGAGCTTATCTTTCTCTATTCGCTCTTGAAGATGATTAAGACACCCAACCCTTTTTAAGGCGTTTTCGACCAAACGAAGCTGTCTATCTGAATCTTGAATTATTGGCAATCTAAAGGCATTTGTAATAGCACAAGCTATTTCGGATAGCTTCCCTAACTTTGGGAGGTAGGAGTTTGATATTATTTGGTCAAAAAATCTAAACTTATTTTTGATCCTTCCGTTTACTGCTTCCACAACCCATCTCATCATTGTCACCTGCCTTGATTTGTTGGCTTGAAGGTTGGAGAACTGCTTTTGAGTTTTCGGTAGCAAATTGGGCGTATGCGAATATAAAGCATGATCTTCAACTTCATAAATGACGTCGCAGAATCCACGATCTAGAACAAGCGCGTCCCCAATATATACAAAGTCTAAAATTAAGCTCCCATTTGTTGAATTCAACAGTCTTCAAAATGCAAGCGTCGTTCTTCTGTCCATTCGCTAACCATGATCCTTCAGTGCTAACTATGTATCCTGTTGGAGTGACTACCATCATTGGTTTCACAAGGTGACGATGTTTGTGAGCTGAGATAGTCTTCCGTTACAACTCAAAGTTGGATGTTTTCTGAATGTATAAGTATGTGCCATCAAGAATCAAAAGCAAACAGTCTTCCTGACGTTGGAGTAGCTTGTTGAAGGATTGGATACAATTGGATTTGGGTCTGAAAAGTCAACGGGTGTAGGCATCTTATCAGCAGCATCTGCTAACCGTTGTATTAGTTGAACGACCTTTTTTATTAATCCTTGTGTGCGCAGAATCAGGGACAATTGTTGTAAGAGACTCATCCGTGAATTTTCCGTTTATAATATGTTCTTTCCAGCAGCGATTCGTTTCAGGTAAGTATATCTTCCTTTTCAAGAAGACTTGAAAGATGGCTGACTTGGGAATACGGTTCCGTCCTTTCTTTTCGCTACAAATGAAGCAACGACTCTGAGTTACATTGCAAAATTTAATTTTGCGATAAATATTGAACGGGATTTCTGATTTGTGGTATTTGAGGATACCGTTAGCGCATTCGTATAGACTGATTCTTGTGAGCATGATAAAGTAACAATGCTTGAATCTAAAATTTCAATTATTATTAGCATTTATGACCCAAGCCTATTTATGAATAAATGAATGGTTTGAACAATTTTTGTCAATATGTTGCAAAAGTTATTGGTTTGGGAAACAAGTAACAATTTGGTGGAATAGAGGAAAATAGAATTTAAAAAAAAGTCTCTAGCATTAGCCCAACAGTAACAATTCTGTGATAACAGATACAACGGAAATAAATAACAGAAGGTAAAAATGAGCACAAATAAATCATGGTGGGCTGGTAGTGGAAAGGAGAAGCAGGAGCTGGAAGTGTCCATTTCAGATCATCGTCTTATTTCATACAGCCGGTCACAGTATTTTGGTACATAGGGGAACACATTATGATGAAAAAATAATAAATTAGAAAAACAAAGTCTTTAGATATAACCATTAGAAGAAAATCCACAACCGCAAAAAGCTACAATATTTGGATANCCATTAGAAGAAAATGCACAACCGCAAAAAGCTACAATATTTGGATATTTTTGAAACGTCAATTTATTACTAAATCTGTTTTTATCAACATTTTATAAATGTAGTTTTTAGCAATCATACCTTTTGTTCAACTGATTCTAGAAACTTTATATTTCCAACTTCATATTCCTTTTTTAGACATTTGTTGCAATACTTAAGCATAAGCCAATGGATAATTTCCATGTGTCCCAAAAATTTAATATAATATTTTTGACGTGTTCCTGACCGGGTGTATAAACTAAGATACTAATCTGAAATGGGTAGTCATTCCATTTCCTTCTCCAATGACAATTTCACACTGATTTATTTGTACGAATTTTTGCCTTCAGTTTTCTTTATTTGCACACAACTCTAAAATCCTAAGTCTAAAATTCTAAAATCTTAACTCAGAATTGCAAACATAAAACTTACCTACTACGCTCAATGAAAAGTATTGAAGAGTAAATTGAATAGTCATAATCATAGTTAATTTAAATATTCGAAATATAAACTATATTTTTAGTGACAAAACATACCCAACAATTCATTCGATAACCTCAAACTTGACGAGTCCAAATCTGATTGACATGCAAAAAATTAATTATCTGACACATTCTGGGACATATACGGAAGCTGTTCAACCGCCAGACGTACCTCTTCTTTATCAAATCGTGACACCCAAAAAACATGAATGGGTAGTTGGACCCATTCATCTAGTTCGGCTTCGTTAGGTTCAGATTCAGGCAACATTAATGAGTCCATCGAGTCACTTCCATTTCCATCAAATCCGAGTTCAGCCGTACCATTTTCCAAGCTAGTTATCATTCATGAGTCAGGTTAAGCCATTCCAGTTCCATCAGATACAGTTAAGGAGCCAGTCGTCATTCTTGAGTCAATTGAGTCATTTCCGTGTTCAAGCGTACCGTTCTCCGAGCCAATTGTCATAGTTGAGTCAGATTGTTTTATTTCAGTGCCATCGGACCGAAGTTCATCAATAATCGACTTTTTTGAGTTTTTTTCATATGTCACTGTTCTTCCACTACGGTTAATTAAAACTCCAGGGAGCTCATGTTGAAAGGCGTCGTTAATTACCGACGTCGTTGGCGTAACGACGCAGGCGTAAGGACGACCTGGCGATTAATATAAACACACACGCTTTTATTTTTCCAAAATACGTCGCTGTTAACGACGTGTCCCTAACAACATTTAGCGATGTCGTTATATTAACGACACTTTCGAACATGACCTCCCAGATTCCTTGCGAATTCGTAACTCGCAGCGGGAGCATAGCACGTGGTCTGGTCTTGCAGTTGGTAAATAATTGGCAAACAACGGCCACATTTTTATTGCACTGACCCTAACTGGATATTTCAATGATGGTTGCACCTTGTTGCAAAAAGAACAATTCCAGCGAGGCATTTTCTGTAGTATTTATGGACTGAACAACAACTAATTAAGCACTGAATAGTACTGAAAATGTTAATTTAAACTAATAAACACAAAAATAATAAATAATACAGATATAATATAATTCAACTAAGTTGTGAAAGAAAATAACGCAAATACAAATAATTAAAATTCAAGAAAACAATATTTAACGTTTAGTTTAATACAAAATACAAGGGAAAATAATTGATACATTGTTTACATCAGCGTTAAACAATTTGACATAAAAATTGGTACCATGGGGACACATTTCAATACTAATATTTCAACTTCTATTTTTACTTTTATTTATTTATTTTTCTTTATTTGCTAATAATATTCTTTCCCATTAGAGCGTGGTTTCCATTTTTATGTATCTTGCGACCAAGTGCACACGCTTTTCAACAACGTTATTAACTTGAACATACTTGATTGTTAAGGGTTTTAAAATGGCTCGCATTTATGACATCAATGCATCTCTTACGGTAAAGCTGTCAAATTAGAAAATAAGTTAATGGTACTTTTCCTTGTGGCGTTGTCGAAATTTTTTACAAGAAATTCCGCAAGCTTTGGTTAGTTGATCCAAATTTTGTCGACATTCATAAATGTTAAGGCACTTATTATGCTGGGCCCAAAAACCTTTATTAATCGAAATGGCTCTTTAGTCGAGGACTAATTTGACCCGGGTGATTTATCTTTTCAAAAATCTCAAATTAAATTTTATAAATAGACACAAGTCACTTAACATTTGCTCATACAATGGTTGATTCAGCTGTTTCCTTTATGGAATATTTGCCATTTACTGCTGAGAGAGAAGTTCAAATTGCTAGCGCTTATCATGTAAGAAACGATAATGTTTAATATGAAAAAAGTGCAGGAGTTTAGTTATTTATTACTGCGTAGGGAGACAATGTTACAGACGTTCATGATCATCGTCAATTACAAACCAAGGCGCTTACGATTATACAGAAATATGTGTCAGCAGTACACTCACCAACGGAGACAAGAAGAATGAATGTAGGTAAACTTTGAGCTGAGTATTTATCTCAAAAGTTATGTAAAATAATTTTTATCAAGTTTAACGATTAGCGAACTATTTCAAGTTAAATACTTACTTACTCTCCGACGGGATACAGATGATACTGTACACGAGACCGACGATAATAAAATTACTTCCCATTTTCCAAATATACAAAATACTTGTTTCGCTGTGTATGCGTGTAGTGTTAATAATTGTGTAATAACAGCCAAGTCTGATAAGAAATATGCGTAGAAATATTTAATTATTAATATTTTTTAAGATTGAAGGTGAATAAATATACTTTGTAAAATTTATTGTAATACGTTTACAGCTGATACTTGCAGAAGTTATATAACGTGTTTTTTTTTTCAAAAAATTGAATGCATTTTAATAGATGTGGTAACGGACTTAGTCATATCCCAAAATTCTTACTCAATATTTTAATGTACATTGGTTTATCACCAACTGGTTATTTTGTTTTGTTATTTTTATTAAACGCATATTTTAGTATTCATATAACCACCTACCATGTTCATCTATTCATCGTTGGAGAGTATGGACAAATCGTCCTAAGTAAGCGGTTGCTGTCCTATACTAACATGACAATTTGTAACACCTTGCTTTGTGTATGGTGTGAATAAAGTTTTCTGACATATGACATATAAGCCATTTCATGGCAACAAACATTGTTCTAAATGCCTTATTCAGTCTAAATTGTTGTCTTGTTGGCAAAGCCGTATTTAGAATTGAACAAATAAAGTCGACTTGTTCTGATCCCAAATATGAAATACAAAGTGAAAAGGTGACAAAGTTTACTCTTGAGGGGAGGAAGTCGGCGGGGAAGAAAGACAGTGGGCTTAAATGTGGCTATTGGTATTTTTGTACAATTATTGTATTGAATTTCTGTTAACTTTTACATGCAGGTAAATCATAGATTTCTGTCAGTTAGAAACCTCATTTTAAATGAATCAGTAATCATTTTGGTGATGGATGTACCAAATATAGATCACTTGATAATAAAAGCAAAGATGAGCGGAACAAAAGTAGGACGCAATGATCATATTAACGATGAGTCCTTCTACCTATTTGCTCATAACGACGGTAAGAGTTCATAACATCACTGAAAATGTAATAATTCAGAATATCTGTTGAAGGAATGGTATGTAACTAAGTATTCACAGCCAAATACCGTCTAGTTAGCCATATTTACTCGAAACACTATGGACCTGCTTACAAATGCGTTTTGAAAACCGATGACAATGTTTGCAAGAGAACTTTTCCTCTTCTCCACAAAAACTTACTACGCCAACATGTTGGACGCCACCCTGACTCGACGAAAACAAGACCCCAATAACAATTGCTGGGGCTATATGTTTATGTTATCATTGTAGGCAATGCACCTACAAAGCTTAATACTCTTTCACTGCTGTTTATACTCTCAATTTAAAAAAAATTTTGCAACAATAATTGTTTTCAGAATACTTTATCAAACAATATAAACAAAAAAGTTGTGACCTAACAACCTGGAATTCTGACCTCATGTTTTAGTGAAAAAATTTTTTTTAATTAATTTGTTTCACTGTTCCCTTAACAGTCTGGATACAAGGCGTATATCATTATCTTCCTTTCAACTCACTATCATTTTCAATTATAATATGTTTTCACACCTGAGAAACAAAAAAGTTGTGACTATTTGAGCCGGAATTTTGAACTCATGTTTGAGTGAAAAATTTTGTTTTTATTAATTTGTTTCAATGTTCCCTTACGAGTTTGAGTACAAGGCATATGTTATTATCTTCCTCTCAACTCACTCTATGATTTCCAATTATAATATTTTTTTCAACCTGAGAAACAAAAAAGTTGTGACTACTTTTGGTGAACGGATTGACTGATTTTTATTTGAAATATATATTTTTATTTCTTCTCCTATTAATCTCTTCAAGGATCATAAGTCAAATAGTTAATCTCATGTTATTCTATCATATTAAGTTTAAAAATTTGTTAAAACTTGTCATTTTAATGAGTTCTTGTCAAATCTTGTTAGTAAAAATTGATTCTAAAATCGATTTTTTGCCCATATCTGTTGCAAGTGAAATTTTGTCCTTCGCAGAAGTACTTCTAAGTTCACACACGTTCATGCTGCCTATATAATCGATATTCAATTAGCGGTAAAATTTGTGCTAGAATATGCTTTATTTTATCACAATTAGAGAATTGCAAATACATTTGGTTTGTATTAATTTAATCTGTGATTAAAATTAAACCAAATTGATTTTGCTGTAATTGTCCGAGCGCTACCTATGACTGCTGACAATGAATGTCATCCAGATGCTTGTAGTCTATACTTGTTCTCTATAATTGAATTGACTAGTAATTCCCCGATACCCAATTCAGTAAGAGGAAGTCTTAGCATTGGTCGATTACACAAACTCCGACAATTTTGAATCCAATAATTGGTCAAAATCTCATTATATTGTGACAGAGATAGTTTTTGTATTATTATGTTAGTGATTATGTTAATTTATAATTTGTTAGTATTTATTATATTTTTATTTTATTCATTTAGTTAGAGATAATTATGTTAATTGGATTATCTCGGAAAAAAATTATTTTTATTTTTATTATGTTTATTAGCCGTATTATTATACTTGTATTTTTAACTTTTCCAAGAAAACTTTATGTTGTCAATTTACATTTATTGTTAGAAGTTTAAGTTAAATTTAACCCAAGTTGGGGTTGCTAAAAGTCCGCACTATGACTTATAAAGCGTTACAATTTTAACCAAGGTAATCAGTATTTTGGTAGAGTTCCTCCGGAACTCAGTTTTGTACATTACCAAGAGGTTTTTTTGACAATAAATACTTGAAAATTAAAAGAGCGTTTTCTTGTATTTCTTTATTGTTAGAAAAATTTGAAAGTCTAAAGTTACCATTTTGTTTAGGTAAAATTCTGCTTATAGTTAGCCGGGTTGTAATAATATTATAACTCCAAAACATGCTACACTGACCATTTTACATTGTTGGGCCAATATCAAGAATTGTGACATCCCACTAATGATAGAATTGTGTATGGCTCGATTGATCTCCGATGATTATTTACAATAATTTATTGGTTGCAATATAATCCGGCCGATTGTTCAATTATTCCCCAATCAAAACCCGATGCTTCAGAGTTATTTGTTCCATGAATCATTACATTTGAAGACTTTTAAGACAATTTAAAAAAATACGTTTGTTTTCAAAAAACTTTTCTAAATACCCAAAAATTTCGAAGTTTTTTTCAAAAAAAATTAATTTGCATTTCTCCACGAATCATGGTTCGATTTTGGTAGCGGTTCCTGATGCCTACCGACCTGAAAAATTTTCGTATGCCTACCGCCCAGAAAAAACACAATGCCTACCGCCTATTCTTACCGCCCAGCAAAAAACACCATACATACCGCCTACCGCGTACCTGCAGTAGAAGTATATAAGGCATTGCTATCCCACTTACTCTTCCCTTTCTGAATTCTCAATTGGTGGGAAGTCTGTTGCCCAACAACGATGATTCAATTAAGAATGACCCAAGACGAAGTAACGGCCCTTTTAAGGGTCAATCCATTTGGAAGGATGTCATGGGCCAGAATGGTGAGAAGGTTTTTTCCATTCTGTGAGGTTTTACACCTTTTTTTGAAGTTCTTAATAACTAAATATTTTAAGTCGGTATGATACTCCCTTCGGCACCTTACATACGAATGTTCAAAGCCTTACAGTTTCCTTAAGGAGTGTTTTTTTTCACTCAATAAAGCCGTTCACAAATCAAGTCTATTTTATCCTGAATATAACAATGAGCCAATTATCATTTGATAATAATAACCAAACCACTTTATTTAGAAAACGCAAATTATTATCAAACACGTTAATTTCACCTGAAGGAGGAAATTAGTGAGTCTAAAGTCTTGTATAATCAAAAGAAAATGAAAACTATTCGCGCACGTGTACAAAACAAGGAGCGCCCCTAACGTCCCTAAAATCCCTTACAACCCTACCGACACCTCTCGAGTAAGCCGAGAATGGTGAGACCTGGTTTCGTTTCAGCCGATGTAACTGACTAAAGCGAATAAATATCGCGGCATATACTTACTTGCCCAACACTATTCGATGGTGCCGAATGGGTGTTGAGTAGTAAGCTTTTAAAACATCCGATCCCGGTGCTTTCTTTTGGTTCCTTACGCTTTGGCTATACAAAGCAAGTTGCCCTTACGGGTCTCAAAACACTTCCGGGACGACTTTTTATGGTCTCTAATTGAAGAGAAACCTACGTAAACTCATCCCAATTAAACATTTATTTGGAATAAGTTTAATTAGGAAACTTTAAATTAATAAAAAAGTACATTTCCCCCTGCAAACTGAGATAGTGCGTGCTCGAAATAAATATATAAACTAAATTCCTTCATACATATTTCTCAGACTCACAAAGTGAGGACGATGCGTTTGAGAAATCCAAAGGATTATTAAATATTTAGAATCCCCCGTCTGCCTGTGGACTGTGGAAGCTCTACAGCAGACAACAGAGGACCTACACAGCAATGGTAAAGTTACTATTGGTACTGTCAAAAATTACCAGGTGTTGCACGGAGCAGAATAGAAAAAAGTATTACCGGAAACACCTGGTTCCAAGATTCAAAAATACCATTGCTGATTGCCCTCGAACTCACGTTACACTGGTTCTATGGAGCACCAATGACGACAGTAGCTAACGAAGTTGGTCTAGCGCCAGAATACGCCGTAGATTGGTACAGCGACTGTCGGCAAATATGTTTCAGCGGTATATCTCGGATGGATATTTGTATTGGCGGTTCAAGATTTCACGTTGAAATAAACGAAAGTCACCTTTTGCCAGTACTTATAGCAAATATAATTAGGTTTGATTGTGTATATTCAAATAATGATTATGCACATTCTAATCTAATCACTATTTGCCAAACTAAATGGTTACAAATTCACAATCCCATTGTATTTAGTGAAAACGTTTTCGCTCGGAGAAAATTTAAACTAAAGTCAGGATTTTTCGAAAAACACCTCGGGAGGGGAGGGGGTGAGCATACTGCGTCCAATGCAAAAAAAAACCGACTCATTTGCGGTCTTCCTTCACCGAGTAAAAGGGAGCCCAAAGGCTAAAATGGCAGCGAAAAATGGCAAAATAAACGCGAAATTTTCTTTTTTTTTAACGAAGTATAATTTCTTTATGTTAGATAGGTAAGTGGTTCTCCACTTTTTTTAAAACTTTCAACCATCCCTCAAGCTGGATGGCTCGTTGGTGTAAAAGAATTTTTCCCAGACCGACGCTCCATCCTTCTTGGAAGAAAGAGAATGGAAAAGTCAGTCTTTCAGGATTACCTCTCTTCCTATTCTCTCTCCCTGCAGTTGCCTTTTTGTAATCTTTTCTGGATTTGCTTTTGTATTTCGACAATCCTGATTTGGTCAAAGGCTCACCGAACCTTAAGCTTATTGGTAAGGTGACCTGTTGACCTCTAACTTCCCTCTCATCCAACGATTTTAATCTTAATTTAGTAGATTTCCCCAATTTGACTAAAAACCCGAACCCCGTCACTTCCCAGACCCCATCCCATCATAACTATTCTCAACTTCTACTAATTTCCCCTTAATTTCCTCAAATATCCTCAGTAAGACACTCCCCAGTCTTACATAAGACGACGAGTCTTTTTTTTTGTGTAAAAAAATTTTTTTTGGGAATCATAGGATCATTAAATCCGGAAACATCAGTCGTCTGGAATCGACGAAGATTCCTGCCTTTCCTGCCAGCGTGTGCCTAACCATTGTGGAGTCTAGAGACTCCAGAGTTTGCCCATAATGTTATAATTTTTAGATATTTTTTCGTGTTGCCGCGATACATCGTCCGCCGATTCAGCTAGTTTTACGAATCGGCAACGCCGATGCAAGGGACAGTCGAATCGGCTGCATCAACCGATGCGTCGGCCGATTCATTCTGAAATGTATACTTGAGTGAAATAATCCCAAATCGGACTCTTTCTTTTTGGGATATGCGCTACGAAATAATTTAAATAATTGAGCAAGTACAACGCGTAAACAAAACACAATTAGAATATTATTTATAAAAAAATTTAATTTATTTATACTAACCGCTTGGATCTGGCTCTGGCTGGGTTTTTTATGTACTTGGAATCACTACAATTTCATCATCCGATTGACTCATTTTTACCAAACTCTTTAAGATTAGCTTAACTTCGATTACAAATGAAACCGAAATTCACCATGTTTTGTGAGCAGGACGTTATTTAGTGGACAAAACAGTTCAAACTGAAGCTGTTCAAACCCAATAACCGCAAAAAGCTTCCCCCACCAGTACCTTTAAACAAGGGGAAAAAAGTAGGAAGAGTTTAGCAGGACACTCGAACTTCTGCTACTCACTTTCTCACAGGAGCAAAATTCTACGTCGAAACCACTCTGCCACACCTCCTACAACTCTCCGAACATCTTATTTTTAGGCTGTTTGTGTTTATAGTTTAAAATATAATTATAAATAAATAACTGACCTTTGCTGACCCGCTCCGGTGACCCCATTCGCAATACCTAACAATTGATCTAACAACCTAACAACTGCAAACCTAACTCTAAATTTCTCTATTGACATTGACTAGATGATGCCACAGGTTTGGTTCTATTTTTCCGAAATACGTGAGTGACCACTACTCTTTACTCCAGTCTAGTTTAAAAAAAATTAGTTTATTTATTCCCGAACGGGAATTCTCGTGGAAACCTCAGGAAACCGTTTCCCAAATTTCTCGAAATTTCCCGTTAACTTTAATACGTTAAATGTGAGTGAAGTAAGATTCAAAATAACAAGTATAAGTAGTTTCACATTCTGAGCAACTTTTGCATGGGTATTTTTGTCGCTTACGAGAGACATGGAGTTTGACCTTGCCCTTTGACCTCAAGGGGTCATCACAGAAGAAAAAGTCACAGGGAAAAGCTACTCAGTTGAACATGTTTAACTTTTTTATGGGTAATTTTGTCGCTTACGGGGGACATGGGGTTTGACCTTGTAGGGAATGAGGTCTTTGATGACCCTTGAGCCTTGTCCTGTGTGGAGAGAGGTAACCGAATACATCAAAAACCAACAATAAATCAATTAATAATTAAATATATAATAATAATTTAAAAAATAATAATAATTTTCAATATGGGGAACCAGAGAGAAGCTCTTGCTTTTCCAACGGTTGAAGATAAACTGAATGAGTCTATCCACAGGGATAGACTCTACAACAGGTAAGTCAAAAGGTCAACCAGAAAAAAAAGTCACATGGAAAAGCTACTCAGTTAAACATGTTTAACAAAGTTTTGTACATATCATTTTACCGGTCATATATGACATGCAAAAAATTTTGTACTTGGAAAAAATTTTTTGTACATATCCTTATGGAGTAAGAAAAAATCCGAGATGGGGAATATAATGTTTAAAAACTTAAAAAATTTTCGTGGCCACCGTATTGCCGAATCCAACCAATATAAGCAGGTTTTACACACACATAAAAAATAAATGAAAAAATTCATGAATGTTTTACACACACACGTAAAAAATACATGAAGATTTTACACAAACATGAAGAAAATACATGAAGGTATTTTGACACACCTTAAATACGTGAATAAAAAACAAAAACTTTTCACATGCAGTCATGCACACTATATCTCTCGCCGGCATGGGTATTTCGATCAAAGAATTGTGCTACTAATTAAGTACTACTAATTAACTAACTACTAATTAAGTATCTAGAGCGAACGATTATGTCATCCTTGAATTTTAATACAATTATTCTCTTCTGCTCTTCGTAGTATTTTAGAACTGACAACCGAGTGTAAATAATTAACATTAGATTAATATCAATTAATAATTGAAAAAATTATACTCAATTCATTTAACAAAATTTTGCGAATAGTATGTAAAGGATGGCATTATCCTAAAAGATGGTTTTTACTAATACTTCCATTGGTTGTTTGCAAATCGTTCTACTCTGTTTTCATCCGAGGTTCCAATTTCGATTATTTTCCATCGCATTGACATGACGTGCTCCAGCTCGGAATCAAGGTGGTACTTCAGAAAGCTTCTCTTAAGAGAAAAAATAATGCAATTGGAAAGAAGACAAAACGGGATTATATTTAGAATAAGGATATATAAAAAATAAATAAAACAGAATAAAACGTCAGTTTTCTGTTACGTTTTAATTACGTGACCTAATCACTCTCCAACATCACAATCAGTTAAATGCGCGAGAAATACAGTGAAGTTCAGCTATAGTGACTCCGGGTGTAATAGAACTCCGGATATAGCAAACCACACTGTCCGGTCCCTGCCAAGCAAATGGAAGATTATGTGTTAAGTAGTCTGGCTATAATGAAATCAGCTATACTGAACTTCCGGCCTTTGTGAACCAATCCTACCTGTCCCGAGAGTCATTTTATCCGGTTATAGTGAACACGCATGAAATATGTCTGAATTCCGCAATAAATTCTTCCTTATTCTTCTATACCCATCTATGCACACGACTATGATGGAACCTCAAAGTGAGTTTTAGTTAACACACTGCAGTTTGAAAGTCAAATCCAGCTACGAAAAATTTTCGTTGTTGCTTCGAAGAACTCGATCAGGTGGGGAGAAGTTCATGGAACGTGTCACTTTTTTATTGAACCCAAAAGTTACTAGATCCGAAAAGTAGAACCCAATTATCGTAGCAATATTTCTAAACTCACGATGCTTTAAAAGTAATTAAAAGTTTGTGCACGTTAATGTTCTTAAAGCAAATAATAAAGCTTGGATGAATTCTTTAATTTTTTTTTTTAATTTCCATGTTCAATAGAAAATAACCTTACAGGAATCAAACCGAAAAGCCCTTTGTTGGTGGACAGTTGTGATCCACCATTTCTAATTTAACACATATTAGTCACCTCTTCCTACCTGCCAACACAACTAGCCTATGGATCCAGGGAAATAAGCTTCAAAGCCAAGAGCTACTTCAATTGGAGGGACCAAAATACTTTACCAAAGTCAGTCAAAATTTTACCCAAAGTCGTCTTGCGGGAGTTTATGAGAAAATTATAGCAGCGTCGACTCTACTTGAAATAGAAATTTATCATTAGAACATAACCGTATTCAGTCTTAAGCAAATTTTCATCACCCTGTACTTCTCTACATCGACGTAGCTGAATTTATAGTAAAATATTTGGATATAATGAACAATTATTGAAATGTAGGGTCCGTTCACTATACGGCTATAATGAACTCCGGCTATACTGAACCAATCCTGCCTGTCCCTAAGAAGTCACTATAACCGAACTTTGCTGCAGTTAACTCTTCGGCCGAATCCTCCCGTCAATGGCCAGAGACCCAAGGAGTTCCTTCGGCCCAATTTTGGCCGAAGACTCCGCCCAACCGAAGCTACGATTCACACCTACTTGTGACCCAGAGTTAGCTCAAATACGTATCATTGCTATTATGCTATTAATAATAATATACTGGCCCAATTTCCGTAATTGTGTTGAACACTTCATAGTACTATCAGACTATCACACTATCAGATTAATAGAACTATGAAATGTGACTCAGTTTGGAGGTCTCTGATTGGTTGAAAAAACTATCGGCTCCCGATAGTTCTAATCACCTCAGCGGCATGTATAATTTCTGACACATCACAGTTGTCTGCTTGATATCTTTCTACACATTTTCTAAGCAAAATTTAAACAAAATTTGAAATTTAAATATTTCATTTCATCAACTTTTCAAATATAATATTTTTCATTTTTCGTCGATGCTTCATGGTAAATTTCAACTATTTTTTGAGGCATTCCTAGAATTTGACGATTTAACGATAACGTTCACCAGCAAAAATTTTTGACGTAAAATTGGCCACTTCGAACTTGGTTTGAATAATTGAAAACTGAATTTTGTATAAAATTTTGTAGGACTTTTTTTGGTAATTCAATAGGACTATTGAAGTACTGAAAGAAAACTGCTATTTTAATGTTTTTTCCAAGGTTGCTATGAGAATTATTGAACAAACACTATTATAAGGTTAGACTATAACTCCAATTTTTTTTTTTTTTTTGAAAAAATATCAAACCATAAACTTATAAACAAACTTTTTCAAAATTTTATTTTATTTTTAATTTACAAAAATTAATTATTCATGTTTTTTTTAATAATTTTTGTCGAAAATTGTTATATTTTGAACAGATGGCGTCTCAGTCGAATAGTTTTCCGACACCTTGTGTATTACAATAAATTATCTGGCGTGATGCGGGGTATCTGGTGAATTCAATGTCAAGGTTTAGTTAAACATTTTCTATAATCTCTTATTTAACGAATTTTTTAAATTAGGATTGAAATAATAAATGAGAGCAAATTTATAAAACTTAAGTATATTATTTTGAAAATTTTTCACACTAGAGATTTACCTAAATGCTAACGCTATTCCCTCGTATCCGGGGATTTCTATAAACTTTTAAAATTCATAAAATACTTCTAATCAAGATTGCATACTTTCATTTTATTTACCGGTGTTTGAAATAAGCCAAGAAAATTCAAAGATTATAGTTTTTAAGAGTAGATAAGATTGTTCAAGTAGATTTAAATATATTTCATTGTAACCTTAGAAACGGTCTCAGATGACAACCAGTCATCTGACTTCAAAAAAAAAAAAAAAAAAAAATTGGAGTTATGGTCTAACCTTATAATAGTGGTTGTTCAATAATTCTCATAGCAACCTTGGTCTGTTCGTAAAAGCAAGTCATTTTGTTTACTAGCCACAATGATTAAATTGTCCTAGAAACACTACTAAATTATATAAACAGCACGAAAACCGCGCTATTTTGTCAGGAAAATAGCTAATTTAATTGCAGATTGATTTAACCTCGGTAATTTATTTTTTCGACAATCTAAAATAAAATTTCGTAAATTGACACATGCCTCTTACACAATTTTTAAACACATAGCAATATTGAACGCGGGTTAATTTTAACCCGGCAGTAAATTTTTTTGAAAATCTAAAATAAAATTGCAAAAATAGACATATCACTTACACAATGTTTACACACATGTTTAGTTCCAGGAAAATACCATATTTAATTGCGGATTAATTTGGTCCGGTAATTTATTTATTTCGAAAATCTCAAATAAAATTGCATAAATAGATACCGTATTTCTCGATTTAATTCTCCACCTTGAAATAATTCCTCCCCCGAAATAATTCCCCACCTTTTGGCTAGTTTGAAATAATAATTCCTCACCTCGAATAAATTCCCATGGGGAATTATTAAAAGTCTCATCAGGCGCGAAATTAGAAACGTAAAATTACCTGAAAAGAGGAAAATAAAAAATTTAGAAGGCGACAAAAATGTCAAAACGACAAGAAAGCTTATTAAATCCTTAGTTTCAGTTTACGTTTTGCATAAGTTTAAGCTAGATACACATTCGGATTCCATTATTTGTACTTTTTTACCTCTTATAAGAAATAAACAACTCAAAAAAGGAAAAATTTTCACTTCCAATTAATAATTCCCCACCTCGAAATAATTCCCCCTTCGAAATAATTCTCCACCTTTTGCCCAGTTTGAAATAATAATTTCCCAAAGAATTTAAACCGAGAAATACGGTACATGTCACTTACAAATTGTTGAAACACACATAAGATGTAAGGATTTTTTCGCTTTTGTGAGGTTTTCCACCTTCTTTTGAATACTTAATAGCTAATAGTCCTAACTTGGTATAATATTCTCTTCGGCAAATTACATGCGAATGTCTAGAGCTTTCAGTTTCTTTAAGGAGCGTTTCTCTTCACTCAGATCAAGGCTTCACTAAATTAAATAAATAAACCAATCACCAATCTAACCATAGACAAAACAATTTACACTTTTAATTCCACTTTTTTAGATATAAATTGAACACTATGAAAAATCACGACGAACTATGAAGAAAGAAGAGAGGTGTTGTGAGTATGGCCTTGTATGATCAAAGTAAACGAAAAAGTTGTTGCGCATGTGCATAAAAATTCTGCGCCACTAAAAATTCCCTAACAGGTCCCTTACAACCCTAAACCCTACGGACAAATCGTGAGTAAGCCACAAAGGTGAATGACCTTTTCTCACTTTCGTCTATGTGACAGACACAAAGTGAACCCTTACTCCAACACCCGCTGGCATACACTCCTACAATCCGACTCTTATTCAAGAACCTTGGTACGAGTGCGGAGATCGAGTAAACACAATATCGATCGTTGGAGCTCCCTTTTGGTCCGACATATAATGTCAGGAATGCCGGCTGACACTGGCTATTCACTTTTAATTGGCCTAAAAACTCCCAAAAGGCTTTTGGGACCAAATGTTATTAACGAAATCGTTAGTTTAGGTATTTTGACGTAATGTATTAACAAAATTAAACTTCGTTAGAATTAATTATCATGTTTAATTAATGATTAACTGGTAATTCCCATTACCTAAATTTTCCTACCTTTGCGCGCATACGTTAAACTTGAGGTCAATGAACCCACTTTCTCATACATTTCCACAACTCACAAAGATTCCAGAAAAAAATATCAAATTTAGTCGCGAATTGATTTGGGCCAGAAAACATTTTCTTTCGAAAATTTCAAATAAAATTGTGTTTAAACGTTGTGTAAGTGAGATGTGTCTATTTATACAATTTTATTTGAGGTTTTCGAAAAAAATAATAACCGGATCATATCAATCCGCAACTAAATTTGGTATTTTCCTATAACCAAATGTTTAAACAGGGCAATTAAAATTTTTTTTTTAATTTTTGAGATTTGTAAATTTAATTTAAGATTTTTGAAAAAGCGAAGACACCAAAATCAGCATGGTGATTTTGGATTTTAATTTGGCCCAGGGAATCCAAGCAAAGCGCATGGAGCTGGGCTCAAAAACAGGTCTTATCCGAAAGGGTTCTTTGGTATTTTCCTGGAACCGTATATGTCTATAAACATTTTGTAAGTTATGTCTATTTATGCAATTTTATTTCAGATTCTCGAAGAAAATAAATTGCCAGGGCAAAATTAATCCGTGACTAAATTTGGTATTTTCCTGGCATCAAATATTTGTTTACATACTGAGTACCCTAAACCTTACGGATAGACAGCAGCTTACACTTTGAAGTTAAGCGCCAACATATTGGATGCGACTTATACAGGAGGGCGGCCTACCTGATATTTCAACAAACTCCTCTCAGTTATGTTGTTCAAATTTGAGAATTGCTCAGCAAATAAGCAAATTTTACTATAGAATAACTCAGAATAGAGTTTTTCCTATATCTAAAAAAACAAATGTAGACTTTTGGCGAATTTTAGTTGATATAAAATATTGTTTTAGGAGAAAATTTTTTCAAATTATTAGGGCTTATGTCAATATTAATTTNATTTTAGTTGATATAAAATATTGTTTTAGGAGAAAATTTTTTCAAATTATTAGGGCTTATGTCAATATTAATTTCATTGGTAAAAATATCTGTTGATCTGAAGAGTTTGGTAAAAACGTTACTTATGTGTCTAACTTCAGAAACCAACCTGAGTACTTTTACTAATACAATTACACTGAAAGATGTGTGCAAAGATGGTGAAACAATTCAACGAGGATCCATTTCGCCGTGTTCTGTCCCATGACTTTTAATGGCAAATATTTTGGATTTAGTCGAACAAAGTTGACATAAACTGTTTATGTAATTTGATTATCTGAATCGCTTTAAACAAACTCCACAGTAATTTAGATCTAGCTAGAAATGAAAGCCCTATTAACCCAATCACTCTGAATTACTCTAACATTGATAAAAAATTTTGTGAAAAAAAAAATTCTTTTTATGAGTACTATAAATGCGAACAGATTCTAGTACAATTGATAAATTTAATTTTTGCATTCCANAAAAATTCTTTTTATGAGTACTATAAATGCGAACAGATTCTAGTACAATTGATAAATTTAATTTTTGCATTCCATCTATCATAACTATGTTTTAGTACAAAAACTAGTGCGATTTTTCTCCGGGTGCGGCCTTTCTGCTAAATGAAAACACCCATCAAAAAGTGCGACTTATACGAGTGTGCGGCTTTTCCGAGAGGTTTTAAGGTAATTGGTATAAGATTATTTTGAAAAGATTTGTGCAATTTTCAAAATAAACATTCCCGTGTCCAATTAATCCGCGACAAAATTTATTGTTAACCACGTGTAACCACATGTACATACTGGGAGTTACATACGATTTTAATTTAACAATCTTATTGAAATTTTTGAAAAATTATATTACGGAGCGAAATTAATCCGCGATCGATTAAGATAATAAAACAATTGTTACGTACTTGTTAAACATTTAATTTTTGTTAGTTCGAGAGTTGTAATAAGGTGAGTTTACGGAGATTATGAGAAGCAATTATCAGTGTAATTTAGGAGCGAAAGTGAATATAATAATTCAATAACATTGTTAGTAAAAGTCACAATGAGGCAATATCTAAGGCAATATCTTAAAGTTTTAATTTAACATAATTATTTGCGTATGCATGTGCAGACGGATTTTAAATTATTCAATTTAACCCTGGTGGAGTTAATCCGTGGGTTACCAATTTTAAGAAATTGTTGAATAAACAAAGTGACTTGCTTTTCCGAACAGACATTAAGAAATTTTAATTCCCTAGTCTGCTGATAAGGCACAAAATGACCTCTACGAACCTTGCTGGAAATGCTTAGGGAAGTAACTTTTATTTCTGACATTTTTTGGTTGGTCACCCCTTCGTTCCACGAAGTTACGGCGCAGGAAAATACGGCATCTAGAAAATATTTACGTGTTAAAAAGATTTTAACACGTAAAAATTATCTTTTGATTCATAAGGTTCATTTCATTAAACCTTGACCAATAAATTTGAAATTTTGCAAGATTGTGCCTAACGCAGTATGAAAAAGAAGTTTTGGTGCTTTTCGAAAATTTAGATGATTTTTATGGCTATTTGAAAAAACAATTGACAGAATTCGCATAGGCACGTTTGTCACGTATCTAGTATTTAAAGCCATAAATTCGGTGCTTAAATTTCCATGTTCCGTATTTTCTAAGCGGCGTATTTTCTAGGCACCGTATTTTCTAAGCGCCGTATTTTCCAGGCACCTTATTCTCTAGGCGCCGTATTTTCCAGGCACCTTATTTTCTTGCCCACCATATTTTCTAGGCGCCATATTTTTCAGGCGACGTATTTTCCAAGCGCCGTAATTTCGATGCCGAATTTTCCCCGCCATACTTTCGTGCGCCGTATTTTCATAGAACCTCGCCGCTAAGTCATAGGTAATCTTTTAGCTTAAACTTAAACGGATGACTACAGAAAAAAATGTTAAACGATAAAATTACGAGTAACCAAGGAAGAAAGAAATGTTTCCGAAACAAAAAAGAAAAACTTTTAACATCCAAAATTTCCTTCACAGTAAATTTTCTTCCCCGTGTATATCGGGCATTAGGTACCTGATTTATTGATTTCATTGTCGATGAAATATTATAGATATAGAAATAGAAATATTTGATCAAAATGTTGGAAATATACTGTTGCATACATAAGGATACTAAATTCAAAGTTTTTGTTCACTCTGTACATTTAAAAAATCATTAGCTTTGTACATTGTAGTGTGCAGTGNGGGGGGGGGGGGGGGGCTGACCCGCCACTTTTAGATTCAGACAGAGATTGACACAAAAATTTGGTCTCTGGTGGGGTATGATCCCACTTCTTGGGAATTCCGGACCCAACGCACTAACCATTTATGCTACAGAGCCGATCTGTGGAATCCTGTTCTCAAACTCAATAAAACTCCGAAACTCTCCTTCCTAGTCATTTATTGCCAGGTAAGGAGTCTACTGTCTCATTTATGAGTACAGTATTGGGGATTGAGTCTTATGCTCAAATCCCCACACATTCCCGCCGCCAAGAGCGCCCCCTCGGCCTTCGGGAACCGAAGACTACCGGCCCTCCGCCCCTTAATAAGGGGAGGGTCACGGATGGTCGCCATGTGTGGCGGGGCTGACCCGCCACTTTGAGATTGAGACAGGGATTGCCACAAAAATTTGGTCTCTGCTGGGGTATGATCCCACGTCTTGGGTATTCCGGACCCAACGCACTAACCATTTGTGCTACAGAGCCGATCTGTGGAATCCTTTTCTCAAACTCAATACAACTCCGAAACTCACCTTCCTGGTCATTCATTGCCAAGTAAGGAGTCTACTGTCTCATTTATGAGTACAGTAGTGGGGATTGAGTCTTATGCTAAAATCCCCACAGCAGCATGGCTCAGCTTTTGGCGTAAGCCAGAGCCACTGGTTCAACCGAGCGGTGAGCTAGCTCATGAGCCATGGCTCTGGCTCCGCACTTTTGTTGAGCTGGCTCATAAGCCAGAGCCATGGCTCATGGGCCAACATAAAAAAAAAATTTCCCGTTAATATGCACATTTTGCTAAAAGTGAGAATGACCTAGTGAAAATAAGCCAACACAAATCATAATTATGAACTGACTAAAGGCAAATTGACTTTCAGTGACCAAAAATTCCAAAAATTAAAAAAAAAGTGATGATTTGGAAGAAAAAAATGAAAAATTAGGTGAAAAGTGGAAGAATTTAGGGGAAATGTTGAGCCATTGAGCCATGGCTCACAAGTTTCGTTGAGCTGGCTCAAAACTACTATATGAGCCAGAGCCATGCACTGGCTCTGGCTCAAAAATTTTTTTGAGCCAGCTCGAGCCAGAGCCAGAGCCATGCGGAACACTAGTGAATTGAAGAATTTAAGTGTAAAAAGTAGTAAAAAAAGGAAAAAAGTTTATGGAGGGAAATTACAGTACTGATCATAATTCTAGAACAGTTAGAAGTTACTTTTGCTCCGTGCCGTTTGCTGAAGAAAGTAACTGTTTTATAATTATGTTCAGCGTATCTCGTTAAGTAAATTTTTCTTGGGTCAAATCTTTTGATTTTATGAAAGAACATGAAAAAGTAGGGAACACGTGTAAAAAATCAGGTCTCTAGGATAGAAGGGTCAAAAGCTATGATTTATTGAAGGTCAACTGTTTACGAATGTAATTCTGATACGTTTTTTTTTGAAAATTCCAAAAATCTATTAAAAAAAAAAGTCATCACTTACTAAGAATTGGAAAATAGATATAGTTACATAAAAATAACAAATTTAGTCGCAGATTTCTTACGTAAGTATTTTACTATTTTCAAAAAAAATGAGGGCCAAATTAATCCGCGACTAATTTTGGCATTTTCCTGGTACCAAATATGTATTTAAAACTGACCAAGTGATATGAGTTTATTTCGTAAAGTAATTTACGATTTTCAAAAAAAAACTTTGTGGGACCAAATTAATCCGCGACTAATTTTGGCATTTTCCTGGTATCAAATATTTATTTAAAACTCTGAGCAAGTAATATGAGTTCATTTCGTAAAGTATTTGAAAATTTTCAAAAAATATATTTGTGGGGGCAAATTAATCCGCGACTAATTTTGGCATTTTCCTGGTACTAAACTGTAAATGGGAGGAAATATGATCCTGTTTTAAACAATTTTTGTAAATAAAAAAGTATGTTTCAAAGAAAAATTAATCCGGGATCGATAAAGGTAATTAGGAAATTGTTGTTAAGATGTCAAGTTAATCTATTAGGACAAATGATAAATTTTACAAGGCAGCATTTGTCGAAAAACCCCTAATGCTGTGGAGTTTAGGTTTTCTTTCATGCTCCCTACACCTTAAAGTCAATCTCTTGTTTTTTTTGTTTTTTTCAGATTGAGATCAAGGTGTCTGGAGTGACGCATGTTACATTAGAATATCCATAATTTAAAAAAAAATCAAAATTAATTAGCTAACTTCACGTCTATTATTCACTACTTGTTTGCCTGCTGACTTAAGCCGATTTTGGTGAAAGGCGGAGAAAGAAGGCCCGGGTTTATTTGGCTGTGCTTGTAATATGCAACCACGTGTTTAACTTCTAAAAAGGAGAAGAGTAAAGTGTCAAGATTGGGCAGATTTTGATCTTATGTAAGTGCCACTTGGGACGAACTTGCGCTTAGAATTCGGGTTTTATGCGTCTTATGCGTAGTATGCATTCTGTAGTGTAGACATTTGCATGAGCATTACGATTGCACACGCGCAGTGGGCATTCGCAAGAACAGTACGTATTGTATATGTATGGTGAACGTTTATGTGAGCAATGCGCATGTACGTACGCAGTGGATGTTTTTATGCGTAGTGCGTATTGTGCTTGCGCAGAAGACATTTCTATGTGCAGTGCGCATTGAATATAACTTGATGGACGTTTGCATGAGGAGTGCGTAATGTACGTGAGCGATGCACAATGGAGAGATTCAAAAGAGCCCGAGCAGAGTCATTTCGGTTGTCATTTGAGAATTAGTTGAATGACGAAGCTGTAAGAGAAAAGTAAAGTTATAGGTTAAGTTGGAAGTATTTAGCTTTATAAAGTAGTCGTGGGAATACACGGTGGTTTAATTTTTTGCATCCTAGAAAAAATGACGTTATTTTTTCAGACGCTATTGCAAAGAACGCTATGGGTTAGGAGGAGCTACGGTGAAAATGGAGAAAGTGAGTACAAGAAAGATTAATGAGCCTGTAGTTAATTTGGAGAGCAGAAGGAATATTAAGAATAGGGGTTTAGTAATTTTATAATTTCATCCCTGTATACAAAGTGAGTGGATAACTACTTCTCTCATATTATTCATGTTTTAATGTTAGCATACATAAGATATGAAACGTGGTTCTGTATCTCTATAGACATGAGACATGTCTAGTTGGAGTGTTCCGTTTAAAAAATCCTACCTAGGAGGATGAAAAATTTGATGAATATTCAATCAACGAAACACCTGTGCCATATGGACGAGAAAGGACGAGGGACGGATCCATCGTTTATTCCTTTCATTTTCAATTTGCGGTTTTGCTAAGATAGACTCAGACTCTCTCTAACAATTAGTTCAACCTCCATTAAAATCCATCAAAATTAATATCCCAAGGATATGAGTCGGAAATTGGAGAAAGGTGTGAACTGGATCCACCTCTCCTCTCATCTCCTTGTCACCACTTGTGCAAATACTTGAAAGGATACAATAGAACTCGCAAGGGACAAAAACTCTCATCCCCACTTGACATTTATTTTGTATGGTCGTGTCTAAGGGATTCCGACGGACTCCTTGTCAACATCTAAAGAATCTAGGAAGAACTTATTGAAATATGGTGAATATTCCCAATGCATCATCTATACTTATTCCCTGGAATGAGGAAATCTATTCCATCATCCAAACCATTAGAAGAAGGTCGTCGGAGGTTGGATGTCTATCTATTTTGAATACTTGACATAAGGTATCTTACAAGTTATCCACAAGGTTTCATATCTTCTCTCTTTCTCTGGACCAGTAACTAAATCACACTCCTCTCTTCACTTTCACTCTCTTAAGAAAGCAGATACCATGAGGTTTGTGACCGTTCTAATGGGCAGTTAAATTTCGTAAATATGCTCGTGAGTCCGTTCACAAGCTCTGTGTCATATCTGAGACTCTCGGAAGGAAGAGGAATACGCAACGCATTCAGAACCACAAATTATACAATACACACTATTATAATTACTTTATTATCAGACAGAAACAATTTCCAGTGCCATATCAACTACCAATCCTAGAAATTGTTTTTTTTTTTTAATTAAAATCATCTGCTTTCACTTTCCAACTTACCAAACCTCAACACAACTCTAACCAACATCCTCTTAGATTATTTTCCTTACAACTATTTAAATTATTAACTTGTATTATTCCATTAACTACTCCGAGAGAATAACTTTTATTATGCCATCAATAAATGAAAGTTAAGTAGTGGAATCTGGTTGTAGTCTTATTCTTATTACTTATTCCAGGAGCCTTCGTATTTACAAATAAAGAAGCTCCATTTCGGTAAATTCTAAAAATTAATCTTTATTAGTTTTTTCTTATATTCTTATTTGTCAATTTCTAAAAGGTATTGAAGAAGTAAATATTTGGTTGAGAGACTGTGGTTTTCATTCTGAGGATGAGGAGAGTAATTAATTGTGGATGGTGTGGAGATTAATAAAATGTAGAGTCCTCATTTGATTCGGAGTAAGATAGTCTCTGCAAGAGACCTTATTTCACACTTGTTCTAACCAAACTATAACCACAATGAATCCCAATTCTTTAACAAATAAGACGGAAATTAGTCCAAACCAGAAGTTGTCAAACAGAGTAGAAGACTCAAGAGACAGGATGGTAATTTCTAAAGCTGAGACAGTCTATTTGTCTAAAATAAATAAATCCAGAGCCTTGGATTGGTGTAATTTCCCTGTCGACATAAATTCCTAGTTTCCGAAGGATATGTTTGAGTTTGAGTATGATTGGTAGACATATCTTTTCCAAGCTCTGTGTCCTCCATAGTGAAAAGCTGTGTTTGTTCATTTCTAATATGTCTGGTTCTATTGTTGAGTTAATAATATTCTGAGGAGTCATTAGTAGGTCGTATTCCTATGATTATTAGACTGATTATGATTTCCCTATTACTTAAGTCTTTGTCTCTCTAATTTCAATATTCATGAGCGCTAAGGGGTGGAAGCGGGCTGTCCGGGTGAACTCTGCTAACTCTGCTCAACCACTATCCTTCACTCGCTTCACTGTTTGCTCAACTACCTCAATTCTCTCACCTTATAACCCAAGCTTCCAACCACTTTTACCCAATTACAATTTGAAATCAAATTTTATAAGAATTCATTTACAATTAACTCATTTTTAGACTCTTTAGAAAATTAGCTCTTCAAATGAGTTCTTATGGAATTATATTTCTACATCATCCCCACATGGAAATTCTCTCTTTCCAAGAGGTAGGCATTGAAATTATTACTTTATTACAAGTAGTTGTGAAATTTAAATTACGGAAAAATAGATGGAATCATGGAAAATATATTTTGTAAATGGAATAATTCAACCACTATTTGTATAAGTTGACAGGTAGAGGAGAGAAGGTCTAATTTATTTATGAAATGCGTGGGAGTGAAGAGAGAAATGTTAGTCTGATGTTGGAATTGATACTCAATTCCGCACGGCATCGTCCCTTTTGTCTTAATTCCATTCTCCTATACTTTATTATCATTCATCTTTATTACAATATTTCCAGACTATCCAAATCAAATGACAACTCCATGGAAATATCCTTAGGAATTGAGACCCATCGGATATGATCCATCTGTCGTGACGCAGAAGCTTTGTCAGTTGGCTAATTCCTAGGATTCCTAATGGTAACTCTGCACAAGCTTCAAGGATGGAATTGGTACTTGTGTGATTTACTTCTTCCAGGTCAAATGGTCAATGGGAAAGTGTGAAACGAGGAGTCAGGGTGTCTAAGTAGTAGCGCCGCAGGTGAAGGTCATTCTCATTTCTCAAACTCATCCCACCCGCGATCTACTACTTAAGCTACCACGAACTCCACACTCATCCTCCACACTCATCCAGTCCAAACAATTACCTCTGGATCACGAGATTACTATAAATCTCATTACCATTATGTTGAAAACACTACATAGAAATATAACAATTCCAGCTCCTTCATTATCTTAAATTATAAATAATCACAAAAGTATTTTAAATAAAACGAGACAATAGGCATCAAATAAACCATACCACTAATACTTTCCATAGCTAAAGATACCTTACATTATTATTAACTCATAATAAACATATTTGTTAAACGGACAGGTTTACATAACCATCCTAGTATATATTTTGAATTTATGTTCAATATTCTACAATCTATGTCTAGTATGTAATATGAAGTAAATTTGTTTCGTCTTTGATGGGGAAAAGAATGAATTTGACCTCGATGCATAGGTTTAGTTTTTGGGTATGGGAGAGATGTGATGTGATTGGTAAGATTAGTGGGAATTAAGACTAGCTATGTTGTATAAAACATGTGGGACTTTTGGTCTCATCATTTTCTTCACTTGTTGATCTGAAGATGAACTAAATAAATAAATTGGTTTCAATTAAGTTGGTCTAAAGTGGACTGGAAGGATATGGAGAGGTTGTTGAGAAGGATTTGAAAAGAGTGACGGAAGAAGCTAAGTTGGTGGAGATTAATTTTAATAAAGCTCAAGTTCTTTTCTCTCGGCGACTCACTCTAGAATAGTTGAAATAGATGGAAGTTCCAGCTCTCTGATTAATGACGGTTGACGTTTGACGGAGAGTGTCGGTCATTGGCCAGAGAGATGGAGAGAAGGAGTCATGTAGGCACGGTCCATGGCAGAGAGAATGGAAGGACTAAGGGTCACATCCTGCCAATACTTATCCACCATAAATATTCATCACAAGACGTCGGAGACGGGTCACTCAGTCAGTAGGCATATCTCCAACAAGACTCACTCAAACTCTTCCACACAGCACTTTGGATCCCAACCAAGATTAACAAGAGAATTCAGAAATCCCTGTTTCGTTTCTAAGTACTAGTGCCGCAGGAGATTGGATTTTTATTCACGGCTCCTGCTGCTCCAGTGCTTATCAATGGAAAGGGTAATACTTCAAACTACCCAGACCAGGTATGCCAATCATCCTCACTCCAATCACCGTCTTAAAATTATTTACTTTTTATCCTAAACAACACCCAATAACTTATTTCTTCCAACTAACATCTATAGAGCCGAACATATACTTAGAAAATTAAACCCTTATGCTCCATCCAAATCATTAACAATACTTAAACTTTTCACCTATAAATTTTCCGTCTGGAAATCCTCTTTCTTTTGAGCTAACTCGGATGAGCGCATGAGTCTCCACCATCTTGCTAAAATTCCCTAAACATAGCCTTCCTTTTACACTTTCTAACGGATCTTTCAATAAGGGTATCCAAGAAAACTTAAAAATCAGATTTGATCATTTGATTTTTTTTTGTCTTAAACAATCCTCATTGAAAGATAGAATATTCTCTTTGGTCAAATATTTCACTAGATCCTGAATAATAAAATTATTAGGTAAGTTATGTAATAACCATCTAGTTAATTTATAAGAATAAAGGCTACGTTTACTTTCACTTTCATGAATTGATTATAAATCAACAAAATCATACTCAAATTTTATCGAATTCTAAAGTACAAAAATCCTCTTCTGTAAGATAATATGGAAATTTGATGTAAATTACATATAAAAAATTATTAAATTGAGGGATAAGAAATGATTATTCTACTACATGACTACTTGCCTTTAAATGAAAAGAATAAGAGAAGAATCATCAAATCAATCAATCTTTCTAGCAATTAAACTGAACTCTGTGTATTAAAGACGCTGAGTGTTTTCCAAAAGAAGAACCGCTGAACTCTTAGGAGACTCCAACGTCAGCAGAGTTTCATCTTGTCATCCTCAACGTGCCGTGTTGGGAATAATCAAATTAAACCAATTACGTGAATAATGAGTAGTTAAGTCTTAAAAAAAAGTCACATAATGTATGTTAATACGGAAGACTCAATCAGTGAATATATTCTACATTTTGAAAAAAATATTATTTAGTGATTAATAATTTTAGAAGGCTTGAATTGGGTACGATACATTTTGAAAATATTGTCCCGACTTGCAACGTCAGTTGATTGATGATGATGAAAAAGTCATAAAGTGTTTTGTTAACCATAAATATTTCAGACTTTTAGACAATGGCTGTTAGTAGAGAAGTAATTTAAGCTCTAACTGTAAAATATTCATTAGCTAAAAATTTAATTAAGTCATCATGCTTACTTGAACTTAATGTGATGTACAAAGTATTGTAAATAACTCTACATTTCGTTAAATTAAAACATCTTAAATAATTATAATAATTCAATTCATAGCATAAAATTCTTAGTCTAGTCCTTAATCATAGCACGGATTTATCCATTGCTACGATAGAATGATTATTTAGAATCAAACCTGTTGTGAATCCCCCATATCCTCGAATATGATATTCGCAATAAGTAAATATTCCTGGTCTTGATTTGTGTTTGTAAATTTAAATTCCATCCATTTTTGTAAATTGTGAGCATGAAAACAAGCAAGTGTTTTTAAAAGATGTCTAAAGGGAGCATTCGTACACTATAGTCGAGATTATAATGGTAATAAGACATAGATTATGTGTCATAAATTCTATAATATATAATAATTTGAACCGGGTTCAAGAAATCCAAAAATTAAACCTAACAACGAGGAACGTGATACATGTCTATCAAAACTTAAAGCTTGAGAAAGTATAATTTGTTAAACTATAAAAGTAGATGGTGAAACATGTAAAAAGCATGGAAGTCTTACTCAAGTTATGAATTAAATAGGAACTCTCTCTCTTCAATAAAAATTCAAACTTGAAACCTATTTTTGGATTCGTCTTGATTCTCATTAATGAATATTGGTGAATACGAGAACTAAATTTTAAGATGTATTAGTATGGTATTGTCTCAAAAGAAGTTATTCAAACTGACGCTAGTTATGATCTTTGGAGGAATATATTGGAAGAGAATCCCAACAAAAATCCCTGTTATAAGAAAAGCAGCTCCAAACATTCCTGCAACAGGAGCATCTCTACTATCCACAGTTCTAGAAAGAAAAATAGCAAGTGGGAATTTCAAAACCATGAGTTGCTGTTTCATACCTTGGACCGTAGATCATAGCAAGAGAGCTAAAGTAACCACTGGTTATTCCCATGAGAGCTCCACCACCCCAGAAAATCCAGTCATTTGTAATATAAACTTCTAGTATTCTATTCGTCGAATTCAGTTGGTAGTTACAGAATAAAAAGAATGGGATGAATCCGAGTCGGAGAAAAACAGGAATCCATAAGAACCGTGGGCCAGGCTGTCAAAAAAGCAATATTTTTTTTAACTGAAGTCACAATTCTACATTTTTTATAGACATATGGTATCCAGAGGTGAAACTCGATCCAAGAATCGAGCCACGGCTCGGATCGGTATCGGTGGAAAAACTGCTGTATCGCATCGCGGATCGGCATCGAAAGATTTTTTTTTGTTTTTGGCTCGGATCGCGGATCAGTATCGAAAGCCTTTTCGATCCTTGGTTCGGATCGCAGATCGGTATCGAATGACTTTCCGATCCTGGGCTCGGATCGCGGATCGGTATCGAAAAATTTTCCAAGTTTCACCTGTGATGGTACCTAACATTAAAAAAAATGATATTCCGACTCACCCACATGACCAAAGATGGCAGCATGCTTCCAAACATAGCAAACACATTGAACGTAAGGAAGCAAAGTACTTTTGTAAAGTAAGTATCGTTGATGAAGAAATCTGCATCAGATCGTACGACATCTGAAAATGTAATGTGTTAAATCAAAATGTAGCTTTCCAATTTTAGAATAAAAACGTCCAATTATTTACTGGAATGTATGGCTGGAAAAATTGATAACGTCACAAAGAAGACCATGAACACATTGAGGCATTGTGGCCAACATTTCAATAAAATTGTTCTATACGATGAACGAGGATTTCTTCCTATTTGTGATCCAATTTGACGGCGACTTTCCTCTTCTTTTACACTCTGAGCTTCATAATATCGGTAAAATCTCTAAAATACAAAGTTACAAGTGAAACTAATGGAATTAAGTTTTATCAAAAACTCACATTCAGTGGAAGGGCGAAGAAAGTGTCGAAACAGAGGAACAAAACAAAAAGGGCAGTGATAAAGTAGTAAATGGCCGCTGTTCTTTGGGTGGGTGCGAAATATGTGGCACCTATGCTAATAATAGATGTAAATGTTCCCGAAATATTCTAAAATCCGTTCAAAATTTAGTTAGTCTCAACATTATTAATTAGATCAGAAATCAACATTTGTCAAGACTTACTGATCCCAGTACAACAGCCCCAGCATAACCCATCTTTGCTGCAATTCCGTAAATGGAACTCTGATAGATCCCTCCAGCCACTACAAGTAAACAATGTCACTTTGTGCCGAATTCCGTGGAATATTGAATAACTTGTAAAGAGACTTACTGTTGATAAGCACGACGGACCCAAGTGTAAGATAGTAAAAGATTGCCGGAATGTTAAATGTGTCAATCATGGCAAGTGCAACAGTCACGATAAATAATAAAGCTTCGATTACAATTGCCCATACGATCCGGATTTTCAAGTTGCCTCTAAAATGAAAATTAGTTAATTTTACATGGAGTTTAGGTGTAGTTTAACTTATATTTTTGGTACCCTAATTGCACGAAAACATTGAGCCAGTTGAAGAAGACATTTGGGATTTGCGCTGCAAATCCAATTGTGGTTAGGAAATTATCTCGATAGTCTGTTTCATTTCCGATTCTAGCTGGGTCGAACTTGTAATCTTCAAAATACTGGATACAAAATTTATTTGTAAGTTGTACGAAAATAGAGTCAGGGGGGTTTACGTTTCCAGAAAACTTTCTAAATTTAGAGAAGAACTTACATCTTTAGCAGTAATAAACATATTCCAAGGCATTAAAGTACCAATTCCATGTATCACAAGTATCAAGTAGACAATTTTGTATCTGTAAATAGAAGAAAGAACATTAGATTTACTCTAACAAATAATGAGATTAGGGCTAAAATGACAAAGGCATAAGCCAAACCTATCAATAGGTACTTTGACCATGGGTCGAAGTTTTCTAATTCCATTGTACTTGACAGTAATTTCCAAATTGTCATTATTCTCAACCAATTCAATGCTTTCATCAGGTTCGGATTTTCTACAGAGAAGTGGTGTTGAGAAAGTTGGTAGTTTGTTCGTTAAAGGTGGGGAGTAGTAGTAGATTGAGGAAAAATCTTCGAGGGAAGCCAACGGTGCTCGTATTTTGGTTGACATTATTTACTATTTAAGAAATTCCCTCTTGGATTAACCAATTTCTAAAAATTAGTTGTCAATTGTGTTCTACTGATACAAAGAATGAGTAGTGAGTTAGTAGTTAGTTGGAAACTGTCAACTTTCTCCTCGTCACATTAACAATCCCAATTTAGATTCTATTATTTACCATCCCCTCTTGTGAGAGTACAGAAAAATGACGGGAATCAATTGTATAATTCTCAACTGATCTCATAGGGAAATATAGAAACTATAGAAAGATGAAAAAGGGAATGTGTATGAATCGATAATTTGTCATAGAGTATCTCTANTTAGATTCTATTATTTACCATCCCCTCTTGTGAGAGTACAGAAAAATGACGGGAATCAATTGTATAATTCTCAACTGATCTCATGGGGAAATATAGAAACTATAGAAAGATGAAAAAGGGAATGTGTATGAATCGATAATTTGTCATAGAGTATCTCTAGAGTTCCTATATCCAAATCCTTTCGAGTGCACTCCATTCTCATGTTACTACCGAAAGAAAATATCCGAAAATGGAGGTTAGATGCTTTTTCCACGGGTTTCAGCTCTCTCCCGGTCCCCTTTTCTCAGACAATAGAAAGCGGGATGAATGAGTGGGTCTTTGACGCACTCTCCTTCCACCACAATGTCTTCTGCTAGATATATCTAGTTTATCAAAATCTAACAATTAGCTTCCCTCTTCCATGCAAGCTACACAATCATATTATTCGTGATTAGTGGAATTTACATTGTAACCTAACAACCGCTAAACAACTTGGATGTAAATTTACCAGAGAAAAATTTACAATTACCTGTCACTAGGGGCACCTAGATTGTGCGCACTTGCATTTTTCAATATGTCGTCGAATGGCGGAGGACTTGTATCCTCCCAGCCTGGCGTAAGACGAACTGGTTTAGATCCAGAGACAATGGACGCTGCAGGTATCGAGACAAACTGTTCCTTCTCTTCTGAGTCTCCATCTCCACCATGGTAGGCATCTGAAGTATTAAAAAATTTTGATTCAACTAGGTTTTTAATATTGAAAATTAAAGCAGACGAATGTCACCACCATCTGTCATGTGGTCGAAATTGCCTGAGATACGCTTGCCAGACCTTTCGGATCCTCGTTTCTGAGCTCCATGTCCAAAGTATTACGGAAGTGAGGATGGACGGACAGACGGATGGATGGATGGATGGATGGATGGATGGTGGTATGGTAATATAAAAGAAGAGGAATGGAAGGAAGCCTAAGGTTTCTGAAAACAAATCCCTAGCCCTACCTTTCTTTCTCTTGTATTCCAACAACTCGACTGGGTGCCTTTGCTTCTCCATTCGTTCTTCGTTAGAATTGGCAAAATACCAACAACTTCTCAAATGATTAAGGTACACACTCTATTAATAGTCTGTCCTCAGTTCCTGGGAAATGCTCATAGCCAATCAAATCCGTCCTCTCACTCTTGGAGGCTTTCAAAGTTAGAATGAAGAGATTCTTCTAAGGTTCATAACTAAAAGCTTCTTAGACCTTGAAATGTCTCTGGATATCAAATTCGCTGACTGATATTATAGCGTGGCTTGAGATAGGACAAAGTGCGAATAGAAACGCTTGTGGTCAGTCAAACTATTGTCAAGCTCAAGCATCATCTACTTACTTTATTGAAACAATTCCAAGGATTGCAGCTTGTGAATATTATAATAATAGTTTGTTCTTAATAGATGTTTTCTACTATATCAGGAAGGGGGGAGTATTGACTAGAGGAAATTCAGTGTTCTATTGGACTTTTCAACGCTATTTAAGTCTATTAAAAATATAGTTTGGCTAATAAGTAAGTCGAATTTTCAGAAGAGTTTCTTTTATCTCCTATACTTATTAGATAAGCTAAACAAGTAGAGGGTGTTTAATCTTTTTTTGCACCCTCTTTCTCCAATTTCATCTTAGCTCCTCCCACTCCATGCTGCTCCCAGCAAAACAGTGTGAAAAAATGACGTCATGCTTTCTAGAGTGGAAAAAAATTTTAAACAGCCTGTACATGAGTGCAGTGCTTAGTAAGCTGAATTAGGAGAGATGAGAAAAGTAATGAGGCGTGGATTGAGTCACCAGAACTAAACTGGTGAGAAACATGAGAAGAGAGTTTGATTAGGAAGGATTAATAGGCTATTGAATATTAGGCTACCATTATTCTGTCGGGATGGTATAAATATTAAAAATTAAATCTATTGTCGTTGTGAGGAGACTAAGCTGGAGAGAAATGAAAATAAAAAACTGTATACTGTTAATAGATGTTTTCTACTATATCAGGAAGGGGGGAGTATTGACTAGAGGAAATTCAGTGTTCTATTGGACTTTTCAACGCTATTTAAGTCTATTAAAAATATAGTTTGGCTAATAAGTAAGTCGAATTTTCAGAAGAGTTTCTTTTATCTCCTATACTTATTAGATAAGCTAAACAAGTAGAGGGTGTTTAATCTTTTTTTGCACCCTCTTTCTCCAATTTCATCTTAGCTCCTCCCACTCCATGCTGCTCCCAGCAAAACAGTGTGAAAAAATGACGTCATGCTTTCTAGAGTGGAAAAAAATTTTAAACAGCCTGTACATGAGTGCAGTGCTTAGTAAGCTGAATTAGGAGAGATGAGAAAAGTAATGAGGCGTGGATTGAGTCACCAGAACTAAACTGGTGAGAAACATGAGAAGAGAGTTTGATTAGGAAGGATTAATAGGCTATTGAATATTAGGCTACCATTATTCTGTCGGGATGGTATAAATATTAAAAATTAAATCTATTGTCGTTGTGAGGAGACTAAGCTGGAGAGAAATGAAAATAAAAAACTGTATACTGTTAATAGATGTTTTCTACTATATCAGGAAGGGGGGAGTATTGACTAGAGGAAATTCAGTGTTCTATTGGACTTTTCAACGCTATTTAAGTCTATTAAAAATATAGTTTGGCTAATAAGTAAGTCGAATTTTCAGAAGAGTTTCTTTTATCTCCTATACTTATTAGATAAGCTAAACAAGTAGAGGGTGTTTAATCTTTTTTTGCACCCTCTTTCTCCAATTTCATCTTAGCTCCTCCCACTCCATGCTGCTCCCAGCAAAACAGTGTGAAAAAATGACGTCATGCTTTCTAGAGTGGAAAAAAATTTTAAACAGCCTGTACATGAGTGCAGTGCTTAGTAAGCTGAATTAGGAGAGATGAGAAAAGTAATGAGGCGTGGATTGAGTCACCAGAACTAAACTGGTGAGAAACATGAGAAGAGAGTTTGATTAGGAAGGATTAATAGGCTATTGAATATTAGGCTACCATTATTCTGTCGGGATGGTATAAATATTAAAAATTAAATCTATTGTCGTTGTGAGGAGACTAAGCTGGAGAGAAATGAAAATAAAAAACTGTATACTGTTAATAGATGTTTTCTACTATATCAGGAAGGGGGGAGTATTGACTAGAGGAAATTCAGTGTTCTATTGGACTTTTCAACGCTATTTAAGTCTATTAAAAATATAGTTTGGCTAATAAGTAAGTCGAATTTTCAGAAGAGTTTCTTTTATCTCCTATACTTATTAGATAAGCTAAACAAGTAGAGGGTGTTTAATCTTTTTTTGCACCCTCTTTCTCCAATTTCATCTTAGCTCCTCCCACTCCATGCTGCTCCCAGCAAAACAGTGTGAAAAAATGACGTCATGCTTTCTAGAGTGGAAAAAAATTTTAAACAGCCTGTACATGAGTGCAGTGCTTAGTAAGCTGAATTAGGAGAGATGAGAAAAGTAATGAGGCGTGGATTGAGTCACCAGAACTAAACTGGTGAGAAACATGAGAAGAGAGTTTGATTAGGAAGGATTAATAGGCTATTGAATATTAGGCTACCATTATTCTGTCGGGATGGTATAAATATTAAAAATTAAATCTATTGTCGTTGTGAGGAGACTAAGCTGGAGAGAAATGAAAATAAAAAACTGTATACTGTTACTTACTCCAGTGAGAAGAACGTGAGGGGTTCTTATTTTCTTGTGTCTGTGGGAAGTGGTAAGAATCTGTCCGACCCATCTTGACCTCTTGACTTGACCTTCTTCTCCAATATCCAGAGTAGTCTAATTAAACGGAATGAACTATCTAATTCTACAAGTTAGAAACATCTTTGGTTTTCGTAATCCTAAATGGTAAACTAAACCTGCTCCTTCCTCCCACCCACACAGAAGATAACCAGTTGAATAGATTTTACTTTCACGCAAACACACCTTCTTCCAATCTCATCCCACTACTTTTTCTCATTTTAAATCTCCAGTCTATGTGCAATAGGCAAGTCTTAGCAAAATCTAGGTATACCTTCAAAGAATATCTCTTCCACGGGGTCCTAAGAGATATTTCGGGTCGGGAATTTTCAACTAAGGGCACGGGAAATCCAAGAGCCTGTCACCACAAACCACATGAAGGAGTGAGACCTTTTCTGCTCACTCGTCCACAATGTCAGAAAGTACTTGGACGCTTACCACAACTCACAAATGGACAGCAACGCATTAGTTGATAAGACATAAATAAAAATTAATAACAACCAAGATTGGAAACAAAAATAAATCAAGAAAGAAAGAGAAAAGTAAAACGTCGAGATTGCGCATGTTTTCGTCTTATAGAAATCCCATTCGACATACATGCATATGTTTACTTGGAAAACTCAAGACAATGAACCAAAATTATTAGGAAAGAGTATTCAGAGCAGGTTTGATTACAAAAAAAAGTAATCAGATTACTGATTACATGATTACAGCCAAAAATGAGTAATCGATTATTAATCATGATTATGATTACATTTTGGAGTAATCATAATCATAGATTAGTAATCTGTAATCAGTAATCATAATCTAATGCAAGTATGATTACAATTTTTGATTACTTTGAAATTTTATTTCATACATGGAATCAAATTCTAATATTGAATTTTTTTAAATGTTGGTTTCAAAAAATAATACTGCAATTTCAAATTATAAAACAGTGCTAAAGTTACTAACAATCCGTCGTTNATAAATATTAAAAATTAAATCTATTGTCGTTGTGAGGAGACTAAGCTGGAGAGAAATGAAAATAAAAAACTGTAACTGTTACTTACTCCAGTGAGAAGAACGTGAGGGGTTCTTATTTTCTTGTGTCTGTGGGAAGTGGTAGGAATCTGTCCGACCCATCTTGACCTCTTGACTTGACCTTCTTCTCCAATATCCAGAGTAGTCTAATTAAACGGAATGAACTATCTAATTCTACAAGTTAGAAACATCTTTGGTTTTCGTAATCCTAAATGGTAAACTAAACCTGCTCCTTCCTCCCACCCACACAGAAGATAACCAGTTGAATAGATTTTACTTTCACGCAAACACACCTTCTTCCAATCTCATCCCACTACTTTTTCTCATTTTAAATCTCCAGTCTATGTGCAATAGGCAAGTCTTAGGAAAATCTAGGTATACCTTCAAAGAATATCTCTTCCACGGGGTCCTAAAGAGATATTTCGGGTCGGGAATTATCAACTAAGGGCACGGGAAATCCAAGAGCCTGTCACCACAAACCACATGAAGGAGTGAGACCTTTTCTGCTCACTCGTCCACAATGTCAGAAAGTACTTGGACGCTTACCACAACTCACAAATGGACAGCAACGCATTAGTTGATAAGACATAAATAAAAATTAATAACACCAAACCAAGATTAGAAACAAAAATAAATCAAGAAAGAAAGAGAAAAGTAAAACGTCGAGATTGCGCATGTTTTCGTCTTATAGAAATCCCATTCGACATTACATGCATATGTTTACTTGGAAAACTCAAGACAATGAACCAAAATTATTAGGAAAGAGTATTACTTAGGAAACTGTAGGCATTCATACTGTACTCGTGTGAATCGTTTTTATCTCAATGGGTCATTTGNTGAGTATTACTTAGGAAACTGTAGGCATTCATACTGTACTCGTGTGAATCGTTTTTATCTCAATGGGTCATTTGTTTCGGAATAACCAAACATAACTATGTATTGTTAAAATTTACGGAACAAATAATAAGTCTAACAACAATACTGTGTGAAAACTTGCTTTCCCAAACTTGTTTACCTCCTAATCACCTTGAAATAAATTGACTTTGAGACTTGGGATTCATAATTTAGCCCTGCAAAATAGACACAAGGGAAGGGCAATTGGATACGCATTTTTGATTATTATAATAATACATTACAAATTTTTTTGTTGTATTTTTTTTCTAAGAAATAAATCATAACTACTTTAATAATAATTCTTACCATGTCAAATAAAATAAATATAAATTTGTTAAAGTGAAGGATATTTAAACTTGGAAACGATTGATCTGACAAGTAGGATTAAATTATAAACTAAGTTGCGGTAGGAGTAGGGGTAGCTGCTCTAGCTCTTAGTCTCGCCGCAAGTGCACGTGCTCTGTTTCCAATTGCTTGAATGAAGAGTCCTACGCGTCGTCCTGCGCGGTAAGAAAAACTCTTTTCATTGGTCATGAGGCGAGGGACACGAAATCTACCAATTCTCTCTCTTAGCTTTGCAAGACGTCCATTGATATTTAGATTTTGAATAGTATCGACAATTGGATTGGGTCGAGCTGCAGCAGTGGTACTTCGTCCAGCTAAAAATGATTGGAAAAGAGAAAGACGAGCCGGTGGTGACGACGGGGCAGATGGTTTGCTAGGTTTAAAGAATTCATCTTCATTCTAGAAAATAAGCCAAAGGATAGGTAGTTAGTTTAAGGTTGCTAGACCTCGAATTTTTGTAAAGGGTCACCACATATCGTTTTCACACCAAGTAAAATTCAAACTTACCGCCACTACTACTAAATTATCTGAGTCAGTATTTGGAGATTTGCCAGATTCAGTCTCGGTTGGCGTTAGAAGAGGTGATGAGGTTGAAGTATCGAATTTATCAGGTTGTGACTGCGTCAGTGTCAATAGGACTGTGGAGTCGTCATTGGATGTATCTAAATCTTGACTTGAGGTCACTGAAATCAAAACTACGATGGTGAAGAAAATCCCCCTTAACATGTACATTTTATTTCTGTTTGTGAGACTTGGTTAAATGTGATGTGTGTGAATTGGAAGCGGAGGCTGAACTGACTGAAATCTTTAGCATGGCTTGTACGAGTAATTTTAGGTAAAATTGCCAATTCAAGGTCCATGACTTCATCACCTTGGAACGAATTTAAAAAGTTGCTTTCAAAGTTCATTAAATTGGAAAAGATCTGTTGGCGACTGTGTCAGTGTTAGGGTTAGGTTTCTTCCTTGTGAAGTTAGGTATTATTTCCCATCCCTCTTGTCCTTGTCCGTCTTCCAAGTCCTACCTTAGTGCCTTTACTTCCCTTGTATCTTAATCACTCTTTATCAGCTGCAATCAATTTACACGTACATCAGTCTCAGTAATCAATTCGTACAAATTCAACACTACAATACTAACTAATTTAATCATGAGTCTTTATTTTGGAACTCTGTCGCATCACTCCGGAATTGGCTAATGGNCTTAATCACTCTTTATCAGCTGCAATCAATTTACACGTACATCAGTCTCAGTAATCAATTCGTACAAATTCAACACTACAATACTAACTAATTTAATCATGAGTCTTTATTTTGGAACTCTGTCGCATCACTCCGGAATTGGCTAATGGTCAAAGTAAAGCACCGTCCGCTGATACCGATGACTTCATAAGTATTCTCAGACCAAAAATTATAAGTCCTTCAGAATGGTGGTTGTTGATGAGAAAGGGGAAAATTCAGGGCCGTTATGCCGTATGAATTGTGTACACTTTGAAACAGCGGAATATCCTTATTCAAATTTTGGATTTAATTATAAACCTGTCCAACAATTTGTTTTAACTTAAATATTTTCTCAGGTAATTTTTGTAATTAAATATAACTATTATCTTAATGTCTTTTCAAACTCCAAACCGTCAACGGAAATACACAGATAAAGAGGATTTTAACAAAATTGTAACACCGCAAGTTTTTCCTGCCAGATTTGAAGACAAAACCTGAAATTTTTTGCAATGATAGGATTCCAGGGTTCTTGATTTTTTGGAAAAAATCAAAAAAATCGATTTTTTTTTGATTCGTTTCTGATTCAGCGAATAAGTCTAGCTATTCAACGAGGAAACGCCACTTCCATTTTGGGCACTCTTCCAAAAGGAAAGCATTTGGAAGAAATTTTCTATCTTTAACTTGCTTTTCAATAGATCCACTTCTGTTCTTTTAATATTAATTTTTTTTATATTTGCATTAGGAAAATAAAATCAAATTAGATGATACTCAAAAAAAAATTTTTTTTGATAATTATCAAAAAATAAATTTATTTTTGGTAATGTGTATTTTCGTATAAATTCTGAAAAAGTGAGTTTAAACTCTTTCCCACACCTTTTACACAAGCCTTTATTATTCTCTTTCTTTCTGGAAATAAAGTGATTCCAAATAGGATCTTTTTCTCTAGGTATTTTGTTTGGCAATAGTTCCACAAATATGGAAAATAAAACTGATAAGCTCTAATTCTTATGTAGAAAATCAAATTACGACATTGTTATTTTTTTTCTTAAGAATTATTCGAAAAGCGAAAAGTGTGCGACCGACGATAGACCACTCAGTCATAAAAGTCATTGATATGAGAATGGTATTTATTTTAATGATTTTTTNTATTTTTGGTAATGTGTATTTTCGTATAAATTCTGAAAAAGTGAGTTTAAACTCTTTCCCACACCTTTTACACAAGCCTTTATTATTCTCTTTCTTTCTGGAAATAAAGTGATTCCAAATAGGATCTTTTTCTCTAGGTATTTTGTTTGGCAATAGTTCCACAAATATGGAAAATAAAACTGATAAGCTCTAATTCTTATGTAGAAAATCAAAATACGACATTGTTATTTTTTCTCTTAAGAATTATTCGAAAAGCGAAAAGAGTGCGACCGACGATAGACCACTCAGTCATAAAAGTCATTGATATGAGAATGGTATTTATTTTAATGATTTTTTCAAGCTTGATAATCATTTTTGATAATCTTTGATAAGTAAGAAAACTTCTGAACATAGAATTATACCAAAATTTATTCGGGGAGAAAACGGCATGAATGGTATTGTTTTCTTACTGCGCACATAAGTCTTTGAAAATATTATTTGGTTGGGTAGTGTTGTCAATCGAAATAATTTACAAGGTCCGTTGAGTATGTCGCCGCTTTTATGCTCGCAAGGAGTTTCCGACAGAATTTCTTGGAAAGCGCATTGTGTTAATTACTATGTAAGTTGCGTTATTAAATATTAAATAAAGTGTAATACATGATTTAAGGGCCTGCATCTTTTAATGTTGTTTTAGCAAGTAAAGGTTGTTACGCCCCTGTACTCCCACCATTTTGAAGGACTTATAATTTTTGGTCCGAGAATAGTTCCCGTTTTTTGAATATTTTTTTTTCACTCCCGCCTTCCTTGCCTCGAAGATTTTATTTGCTGGTACCGTAAAAATGCAATTAGTTGCACCAAGCTGCTGCTCAAATTCAATGTTTGTATAATTATAAGCAAATGTATTCCTGGAGGTTTTGGGTAAATGATGCGTCAATCGATCCGAAACCTTGCTTCCATTAAGAATATGGTTTCTGTTGACACTCAAATCAGAATTTTCGAAAATTCTACAAATCACACTGGAATTTATTCACTATCGCAAAAAATCCCGAATGCAATGGAATTTGGTTATGCAGTATTTCAATCGGTAATAAATCTCACGTAGAATACGACTCGCGCGCTCCAGAACCGGCGTATTTATACATCAGTCTTGTTATGGGAAATTTAGTTTACAATTTAATTGGAATGGAATCAGGGGATCAATACAGGAAGCAGAGAATTAATACATGAAATCAAATTTTTTTTTAGCCTGGTAGACTTTGATAGTGAATTAAAAAATGTTTTAGGCATTTTGAAATGTTTTTCGAAAATTTTACTTCACTGCCACCAATGGATTTCAGACTCGTATTCTACGTAGATTTGTTACCGATTGAAATACCGCCTAACCAAATTCCATTGCATTCGGGATGTTTTGCGATAGTGAATAAATTCCAGTGTGATTTATAGAATTTTCGAAAATTCCGACTTGAGTGTCAACAACAGAAACCATATTCTTAATGAAAGCAAGGTTTCGGATCGATTGACCTATCACTTACCCAAAACCTCCAGGAATACATTTGCTTATAATTATACAAACATTGAATTTGAACAGTAGCTTAGTGCAACTAATTGCGTTTTAACGGTACCAGCAAATAAAATATTCGAGGCAAGGAAGGCGGGAGTGAAAAAAAAAAATTCAAAAAACGGGAACTACTTATGCAGTCATCGGTAGTATCAGCCCTATGTATCTGCAATATGNGACGTATCACTTACCCAAAACCTCCAGGAATACATTTGCTTATAATTATACAAACATTGAATTTGAACAGTAGCTTGGTGCAACTAATTGCGTTTTTACGGTACCAGCAAATAAAATATTCGAGGCAAGAAAGGCGGGAGTGAAAAAAAAAATTCAAAAAACGGGAACTACTTATGCAGTCATCGGTAGCATCAGCCCTATGTATCTGCAATATGTATCAGCCCCATGCATCAGCCAACCCTATGTATCAGCCGTTATCAGCCCTATGTATTAGCTCAAACATTAGTATAAACCTTACAAATATAGCTAAGTAACAACATAACATCTAGGTAATGAAATAACAAATAATCCTAAACAAAACAATAACCTAATAACCTAACCTATGAACTAATAATAACTTAGATGAAACTGCTATACAAAAAACAAAACCTAACTAAAAATATCCCATAAATATAAATAAAAAAGTAATGAAACATAAATAAAAACCTAAGAAAATTCTCCAAATATACTTATAAACCAAAAAACCTAAATGAAAACCAAACAAACTTAAATAAAACTTAAAAACGTAAGTAAAACCTAACAAACTTAAATAAAGCATAACAAATCTAAATAAAACAATAAACCTAAATAAAATCCTAACAAANCCTAAATAAAGCCTAACAAATCTAAATAAAACAATAAACCTAAATAAAATCCTAACAAACCTAAATAAAAACCTAACAAACCTGAATAAAAACCTAACAAACCTATACAAAAAAGCTAATAAACCTAAATAAAAACATAACGACCTAAACAAAGACCTAACAAACCTAAATTATTATTTATTATTATTATTTGATTTGATTTGGTGGCACACCATATCAACAATTTGCACTTTAAATTTTAGATTAAATTAAATTACATTAGATTAAATTAAATTAAATTAACTTACCCTGACCTAGTTTNATAAACCAAAAAACCTAAATGAAAACCAAACAAACTTAAATAAAACTTAAAAACGTAAGTAAAACCTAACAAACTTAAATAAAGCATAACAAATCTAAATAAAACAATAAACCTAAATAAAATCCTAACAAACCTAAATAAAAACCTAACAAACCTGAATAAAAACCTAACAACCCTAAATAAAAACCTAACAAACCTAAATAAAAACCTAACAAACCTATACATNATAAAAACCTAACAAACCTGAATAAAAACCTAACAACCCTAAATAAAAACCTAACAAACCTAAATAAAAACCTAACAAACCTATACATAAAAGCTAATAAACCTAAATAAAAACATAACGACCTAAACAAAGACCTAACAAACCTAAATTATTATTTATTATTATTATTTGATTTGATTTGGTGGCACACCATATCAACAATTTGCAAATTCCACTTTAAATTTTAGATTAAATTAAATTACATTAGATTAAATTAAATTAAATTAACTTACCCTGACCTAGTTTATAAAGGACTGAGATATTACCGGAGTTATTGTATTTGAGTTATCTATTGTTAGTTTTCGAACTTCCTTACGCAGACATTAAAGTACACATGTAGTTTTAGGTAATATTGGTTCAGGAAGGATTTGTATCGAAGCTTTATGAAGGAAGTGCTGGATTGAGGTTTCATGAACTACCTTGATTAATTGTAACCTCTCATATGCGTTCGTCTGGCATTCCATGATTACGTTTTCCCCGCAGAATTTACAGCAAGTGTTACTGAATGCACCAAGATTTGTAAAACTTGTTACCATTTAGGATTTGGCTGTAATTTAAGCGAAACTGGGCTATTCTTGTTACCGTATATCGTTTGAGTTGTCTTTTAAAGTAGTGTTCTGCTCCAAACCCTTTTTGTATTATACTGTAGTAATGAGGTTTTGACAGGTTTTTNTAAAGTACACATGTAGTTTTAGGTAATATTGGTTCAGGAAGGATTTGTATCGAAGCTTTATGAAGGAAGTGCTGATTGAGGTTTCATGAACTTCCTTGATTAATTGTAACCTCTCACATGCGTTCGTCTGACATTCCATGATTACGTTTTCCCCGCAGAATTTACAGCAAGTGTTACTGAATGCACCAAGATTTGTCCACTTGTTACCATTTAGGATTTGGTTGTAATTTAAGCGAAACTGGGCTATTCTTGTTACCGCATATCGTTTGAGTGNCCACTTGTTACCATTTAGGATTTGGTTGTAATTTAAGCGAAACTGGGCTATTCTTGTTACCGCATATCGTTTGAGTGGTCTTTTAAAGTAGTGTTCTGCTCCAAACCCTTTTTGTATTATACTGTAGTAATGAGGTTTTGACAGGTTTTTGCTTTGTTAAGGTCGTTCATTCCAAGTTGGTTTTTAAGTCTGCTTAGGAAAGTGGTGAAGTTATTCTGAATTAAATTANTGTTAAGGTCGTTCATTCCAAGTTGGTTTTTAAGTCTGCTTAGGAAAGTGGTGAAGTTATTCTGAATTAAATTAAAAGGCAATGTTTTAAAAGATAACCTAAATCTAAACTTGTTAAGAGGTCTCTCAGCTGAGTGCACCAGTTATCGGAGCTTGAAGGTGACTCGGACGCCTTTTTTGTCGCACAGTACGCTGTGCGGAGTAAGGAACTTTCTTTTTCCCACAGTATTCTACACCACAGCAAATATTTTAGCTTTCCAATTTCGAGCATAGTGTGCGCAATACCAGTTTCCAATCTGAGAAAATATTTTGGAGTAGTACGGGGTAAGGAAAGGACTGATTTAAGGAAGTTCTGTTGCACAGCTTCTATAGCGTCTGCATGTTTTGAGCCCCAGATTCCAGCTGCATATAGGAATGTAGAGTACAGGATGGAAGATAGAATCTTCTTAACTGTTCTCATGTGAAAATATTCCGGAAACTTAAAGGTTGACCAAAACGCTGCTGATGCTAATATTCCTCTTTTTGTTGCGACTTGAGAGTGCTCGTGGAATTTTCCATTTGATGAAAAGACAACTCCGAGATAAGTGTAATTTTTTGCTGTTTGGATGGGTGTTTTCCTCCATTGAAATTTGTCTAATTTGGAGATCCTACCTTTTCTGCTGAAAATAACAACTTTCGTTTTGGAGATGTTGACTTTAAGAAGCATGGATTGGAAAATATTGGATGCTAGGGTTATTTTTTCTTGAAGAATATTTTTGGAAGACGCAAATAGCACTAGATCATCTGCGAAAAGTAGATGGTGCACTACAAATTTGTTGAGGGAGATGCCTACCAACTTGGAGTTTAAGAGTTTTTGGGAGAGACCTTCGATGTATAAGTTGAAGAGGCTAGGGCTGGCGGTTTCACCTTGTAGAACTTCTTTTGTAATTGGGATTACATGAGATAGAACATCGTCTGTCTTTATTTGGGCGGCAGCTTGGCTGTAAATATTTCGAAAGACGGTTATGAATTTAGAGGACACTCCAAATGAATTAAGGGTTTTCCATAGCAAGTTGTGATTTGGAGAGTCAAATGCCATTTTTAGGTCAACGAAACATGCGTATAGCTTTTCATCCCTTTGGAGCTGTTTTTGTATAAGAGAGGTCAGGATGAATATTTGGTCTACCGTAGATTTTCCTTTCTGGAATCCAGCTTGGTATGTTGAGATTTTGTTTTTTTTTTTATCACCAATTGGTTTAATCGACATGTTAAAATTCCCGCAACCCTCCCGACATGGGAGGGTTGCGGGAACCGGTTGATTTTTGCTCAGATTTTGTATTTGAATGCAAAACGGCAATATCGCAGTTCAGAATCGTTGACTGGACGTTTTTTCAATCGCGCAGCATCCAAGGTATACTAAAAACTATTATCCACGTTGGCATGGAGTTTAAAAAATTTCTATTTATTAAACCAAATTGACTTGAGGTCAATGAAGATGGTCATTGGATAGAGGAGAATGTTTTGAGCAAACCCATAAACTCCTAGAAATGTAGAAAAATAAACTTTTCTGTAATTAAGAATTTTAAAATGACCGGATAAAAATCAGTTCGCATAGTGTGTTAAATAATGTATTAAGTTAAAGAGTAAGTACCGATGTTTGTTTTTAAAAGGAGTTAAACATATGTTGTGACTTGAAGTAAAAAATTGCCCCCGAAAAATTTGAACATACACGGTACTCGCCGACTGGGCGTACAATGTTCGTTGCGCAATTGGAATAAGTACTGTAAATAAAAANTGAACATACACGGTACTCGCCGACTGGGCGTACAATGTTCGTTGCGCAATTGGAATAAGTACTGTAAATAAAAAACCTAACAAATCTAAATAATACCTTACAAATTTAAATAAAAGCCTATACTTTTTTCCATGACTGATACATAAGGCTGATACATAGGGCTGATACGTGGGCCTGCTTCATGGGACTTATAGTCCCCTCCAAAAATTGGAAGGACTGAATTCTCTCGATCACGCACTAAACTGTTTACGTGTTTTTTAATGAAATTACTATGGATACCAGGTTTTAAAAATAATTCTTTTAATTAACCTTGTACAAAAATACATGTCGATTTTTACAATTCATAAAACCTATTCTTTCGAATTACGACGTTAAATACAATGGAATCATTTCTTCATCTTCCTTGAGTGGTGATTGAACGATTTGTTTTTTTGTATATCCATACCTTCCAAATTGCAATAGCAGTCAATACTAAATAAATTATGACAAAAAAGAAATTTTTTTCCCACTTGAATGAAGACGGTTGAAATAATACTTTACCTAACCTCATCTGCCAAAACCGCTGATATAATAGTCGTTGTCTGTGAGTCATGAATTGCTTCAGTGATAGTTACNCTAACCTCATCTGCCAAAACCGCTGATATAATAGTCGTTGTCTGTGAGTCATGAATTGCTTCAGTGATAGTTACTATTTGTTGAGTAGACAGAATTTGAATTGAATTCACTGAGCCAAACAGTACATCCCTTCATCAGGCTAAGCGCCCACCACTCAAAATTATCTGATGCCTTTTCGCCTAAGGCACTCAGGCATACCCCTTCTGTACTNAGGCTAAGCGCCCACCACTCAAAATTATCTGATGCCTTTTCGCCTAAGGCACTCAGGCATACCCCTTCTGTACTATTCATGAATGCATAAATGCAATTTTTTGTGACACAATCAGCGCAAGTTTTTAGAATTCTACAAGCTTTGAATTAAAAATTGAACTGTAATTAAAATTAATTTAGTATGAAGATGGTTACATTTGTTTCCTTACCCATACTAAATTATTTAAATTCCTAAACGATTGAAGTTTGATAGCGGGAGGGAAAATGGGAGTTGAGGAGTTTGAGTAAAACAAAGAAACAAAGTTGAGGAAAGAGAATCTAAAAAGCGGACTCTAATAAACAGCATGGTCGAAGGCTTGTTTCTTATAACCTGTGACAACGAGCATCAATAACAAGTCTACAAAATTACTCTAAAACTGATACAGAAATTTTTTTATCACGTTGCAATATTGTGAGGTTGGAACGGGAATTTCATAAAAATATTAAGTCTAAAAATTCTAAATTGCAAACACATCCTAATTTTTCCCAGAAACCGTTGTCAACTAGAAGTAAATCGCTAGGTACAGTTTGGTGAAAATGTTTGGTGAACAACAAGGAAAGCAATGGCGTTCCAACTTTCCCTGCTCCGGAAGTCAAAGTATGAATTTTTGGTGGGAAAATATTGGATCAGAATGGAAGAGAATGTGATTTGGAACGTAATAGTGATCGGTCATGCAATTAAGTATTTCAGGGACACCTAAACACAATTTCAAAAAATGTATTGGATTCAAATCCCAGCTCCTGGTGTGTGTGGAGTTAAAAAAAAATAAAACAGCAACACTGCTACTAAGCAACTTTGAAATTCCTGTTGCTATGAAATGTTTGGAAAAACCAGCCTAGCTAACCTACTGATTAAAGACTTCTTCACCTTTAACTTCAATTTGACCTTAGTAACCATTGACCAATTCAGCAAACAAAAATAGGATATTCCTTCTAATACATACCCTCGATATCAACACATGTGTTTTGCTCGTATCCAAAGTGAACACAAAGTAACTTGTATAGGGATGTTATTTATACACAGGAACAGAATAAGATTTGAGGTTGATTCAGTAACGGATATCACAGGAACAATTTTCTTACTAAGAAACGATTCAGGTCAAAAACAGATCAGGAACAGGTCAGGAACAGAAATAAATCGGGAACAGTGCTTTGTAGTGATGATAGAAAGAGGTCAGGAACAGGAACAGATCAGGAACACTGCTTAATAATGATGATAGGAATAGATCAGGAACAGGAACAAGTCAGGAACAAGATTGACAGGAACAAAAGTTAGCAGGAATTGATTCAAGTATTATCCAGTCGATAGGTGCACTAAAGTGATAACAACTTGAAAAACAATAAAACTGTTAATAAAAAATAAATACAATTAAATTTGTATTGAATGTAATTAGAAATTAAGAGAGCGAAAATTTGAGCGACCTTCCTCCTTGAATTCTAAAGCTGGATCTACTGTTGCCTTTCCCCGACCGTGCTTCGAGGAAAGTGCGGTGTGGTTAAAAAATTTCAATGACACAATCAGTTTTTCCCAAGGCAACTGCATTCAAATAGGTACTGAATGTTTTTGACCACACCGCACTTTCCTCGAAGCACGATGGGGGAAAGGCAACTCCAGTTTCAGCTTAATTGAACACTGATTTAATTTAAAGAAAAATGGGCGCTAATGAATTGCATAAATAATATTTATAAAAGAATAAATAAATCTGACTAGGTATTGTTTCGTTGGCAACGCGCACTGAACAACATGGATAATAAAAATCGGCCACTCTTGTCAAATGTTATTCATTTTCAAATAGCGTAACCACATTACGGCTCACGCTGTACATAGATACACCATCATGAAATTTTGATTCTTCAAGGTTGTACTTTAGCTTACACGTGCCTAAATTCCTAATAGTGCACGACGTTTATTGATCCTATATCCTTTAGAGCCCCGTCAGGGTGTAAAGTGTTACACACCCATTACACACTCTTCCCAGAAAAATTTTCTTAAAAGAGTTTTTTGGAATGCCGACTTATGATACATCACTAAATTCCTATTGAGCTCAGCTACGTCTTTTTCATAATATCTAACTGGTCTGGCGTTTAGTAAGGCCGTAATAGCTGAAATAAAGAACATGGCCATCAGGTCGTGGGATAAAATTATTGAGAGGTGCCGCCTTCGTTTTGGACCATCAGGCAGAAATTTTTACACCCTCCGCTCTGTTGTCAGTTCTTAGATTAACTAATTTTGTATTCTAAACTGTTACATTGTGGCACATTCATTACTCCTTCATTCAAAGTGATCGATAAGCAGATAGAAAAACCTCTGAGGAAACAGGAATTTGAGTATAGGAATTTTGCGATTTAGTGACAGACAAGTATCAAAGAAAAGCTTGTTCTAGTTCACACAAGCTGAATCACATTAAATTTATTTCAGATTTGAAAGAAACAATAAAAGAAATTATATTTCCTTAGCACCATGGTGATTACAATCATGATTCTCGCTACATGGATATCGAATTACCGGGAGCGGAATTAAAAACAAAAATTATTAATAAAATGTCATGAATGGATTGGCACATTGCTGTCATCAAACACAGACATATTAGTTTGGAATAATTAGCGNTTAATAAAATGTCATGAATGGATTGGCACATTGCTGTCATCAAACACAGACATATTAGTTTGGAATAATTAGCGCTTTGCTAATAATGTATTACCGGTATTACCGAATTTCAACCTTCCAAAACTTGCAATTTTAATAATATGAGTGCATTAGTACATAGCAACCATCAACCATAAACATTTTTTTGAAATTATTATCGCTAAGCCAATATCGAATTACCGGGAGCAGTATAGCTAAATAGAAAAATATGCTAGTCTAATGATATAAACACATTGGTATATAGCTGGCATCAAATACACAAGTTTCTTCTAAATTAATACCGCTATGCCAATATCGAAGTACCGTGAGCGGAATTACAATCCTCAAAACTTATCTATTCTAATGATATAAATGAATTGATACATAGCCGCCATCAACCATAGCCGAATCTCTTTGAAGGTGATCACTTTATAAAAGCGCACCGTCAACAGTCGACCATATCGCAAATTGTGTGTGACGTAATCATTTTCAGAAATTGGTGTGCAAAAATTTTCTCCCTGTTGCATTTTACAAAATTTGGTGTGAAAATATTCACACCCTATCGGGGCGACCAAAATCAGGTTTTTTCGAAAATAATCGAAAACAGCTGGGGCCCGAAAGGATATATAAGTACATTCGGGTTATAAGAGGAGAGTTTTGCGGGTTTGGTTTGTTTTAATGCATTTTAGCATGGGACACTAACACGTTATAAGAAAAACATATATAAGAGCAAAAAGGTTATAAGAACTGCCTTTTGCTGAGTAATTTTTGAAGCGGGAGTTGGATTATATAAAAGCAGAGTGTCTCGACACTCAAAAAATATTTGCATCAAGCCGAGATGCCAGGAAATTTACAATTGAAATTATCTACAATTGAAAATACGATATTAGAGCGTAGAATTGCTAAGAGAGTTCAGTCCAAAATTACTAATTATTTTGATAATTACTTAAGAAAAATAATTGTAGGACAAACTAAGCGATTAGCAAAAAAAAAAATTAAAAAAAAAATTTTTTTTACCATATACTTTTTATAAGATCATCTTGCTCTTATAAGAACAAACGGTTATAAGATCAGGATTTCGAAACGTCGGAAGGGTGCTCATATAACCGTCGTGCATACTTTCGGTATTTTCCGAAAATTTTGAATAAAGCAAATCGGAACAAAAATTAATATATTGTCAAAGTGACCATGAAGTTGATCTGTATGGACTTCCTAAACTCACTATGATAGTGAGTTTAGATTAATTCCTCATAGCAACCTTGGACTTCCTAATAAATTATTAAATAATTCAAGGTTGCTATGAGAAATTTACAAAAAGCGACTTTGATAAGGTTAGTCCATAACTCCATTTGTTTTTAAATTAACAAAAAATAACCAAACAAGAAACTCAACAAACTTCACCAAAATTAAACAGCTTTTCAGCTTCCAAAATTTATTTGTTTATTCCTCCAAGTAGAAAATAAAATTTATTAATCAAGAAATGGCGTTTTGTATCGTTTATTCCTCCAAATCTAACTTTTGCAACTTTCAAAACAGGGAAGATCTTAACCTTTTCTCACTGACGAAGTCAAATAAATTTTAATTGTAAGCTTAGGAACGGAGTTAGATGTCAATCCGACATCCAGCTTCGAAAAAAAATTTTTTTTTAAATGGAGTTATGGACTAACGCCCGTTGTAGACGTAACTTTATTCTAACTCTCCCGTCAATCTTCGCGTTGCCATAACGTCAACCGTCACTCTTAGCGCATTTGGAGGTTTGATCACAACGCAGAGTTATTTTAACGCTAACCTAATTGTTAAAGTTTTCTTCAGACGAGCTCTAAATTATTCTTGCGCTGTCGTAAAGTTGGTTGGCTATCAACTTTGTTTAAGTTAGAGAAAGTGACGGAGGAAGTGAGGCGTTACGGCAACTGTAAATTGATTCTCTAAAGTGAAATATCACTCGACTCATCACCCGAGCAACCGTAGAGTTACAGTGACGTAAGGTATAAATTGAAATTTTAAACATCCTCAGAAGAATCATTCGGAGGAAGGACACTTTAGAGTTAGGTGTACAACGGGCGTAACCTTATCAGTCGCTTTTTGTAAATTTCTCATAGCAACCTTGAAATAATTATTAAATAATTTGTTATTGAAATTGATGAGAATGGAATCAAATATAGATGTGAAATGTTTGTGAGATACCTACTAGATAGATTAGAAAATACAAAGGTCATTGATCCAAGACATGACTAGCAATGTGTTTAGCCTTGTTCCAATAATCTTCGTTATGTCTTTCAATAGTGGTCAACAAAGTTTGGATCGAAAAATTGATTCTGATTCCCCTGATTATGAGCAGTTTTATGCAGAATTGGATTCAGAGTATGTGCAGGCGTTGCATCGCACTTCAATCACGACAAAGTTTGAGTTAGGGATCTCANTGCATCGCACTTCAATCACGACAAAGTTTGAGTTAGGGATCTCAGATCCGGTCAGTGTATATTAAATAAAATACAGGGTTAGCCAAACTCGTCCACCTAAGGTATGTGAAACTAACTGTCTTCAAAACATACCTGGGAAAGTTAAGAATTTGTAAAGCCCAATTCAAGTTGTAAAGTGTAGTTGGTTCACACCAAGTAGCACGCTTTCTCAAATCTCGAATAAAGAGTGGTGGCTGAATATGTCTGTACTCTGTAAAGCTGAAACTAGAGTTGCCTTTCCCCCATCGTGCTTCGAGGAAAGTGCAGTGCATTTCTAAACATTCAGCACCTATTTGAATACAGTTGCCTGTTTTGGGAAAAAGTGATTGTGTCATTGAAATTTTCTAATCATACCGCACTTTCCCCGTGAGCACGGTCGGGGAAANAGATCCGGTCAGTGTATATTAAATAAAATACAGGGTTAGCCAAACTCGTCCACCTAAGGTATGTGAAACTAACTCTCTTCAAAACATACTTGGGAAAGTTAAGAATTTGTAAAGCCCAATTCAAGTTGTAAAGTGTAATTGGTTCACACCAAGTAGCACGCTTTCTCAAATCTCGAATAAAGAGTGCTGGCTGAATATGTCTGTACTCTGTAAAGCTGAAACTAGAGTTGACTTTCCCCCATCGTGCTTCGAGGAAAGTGCAGTGCATTTCTAAACATTCAGCACCTATTTGAATACAGTTGCCTTGGGAAAAAGTGATTGTGTCATTGAAATTTTCTAATCATACCGCACTTTCCCCGTGAGCACGGTCGGGGAAAGGCAACTATAGATCCAGCTTAACCCCCTCGTTTTACTGCTTCCATATTNAGGCAACTATAGATCCAGCTTAACCCCCTCGTTTTACTGCTTCCATATTTGTCTATTGGTCACCTTTGACCTGGTTTGGTTGGAGAAAGTTGGTGACAGGAGGGCAAAAGAATTTGGCTAACCATGTGTATTTGAGTATTGAGGTTACTTTGAGTACAATAACTCACTTACGATTGTCAAATTACTGTATGAAACCGATATTATGCGTATACAGGATTCGGTGAAGCAATATGCAGAACCAGAGTATGATTCGCCATCTGCAAAAGTTGGCGAGGAAAACATGGACAAAGCAAAAACTACAAAAGAGTACACAAATACGACAGCTAATTTTGAATGTGACAACCCTTGGTTCTGGAACACGTTCAAATGTGTATGGCTCGACCTAAGGCACAGGAGAATGTCAACCAGAACGCGTAAAAACGCGAAAGTAGGAAGTATTCTCATCGCTATCATATTATGCTTCACAATTCTGCCATTTTGTTGGTTTTGTAGTGAGTTTAGTTTGTCATACTAAGAAACGTTGCATTTAACTTTGGTTCATATTGTCTATGGTTTATTGTTTAGTTGTTGCAGTCTACTTCCGCTCACAAGTGAGCAAGTATTCCAAGTTGATGGATTTCTATAAGACGGAATATTTACCTGGATCTATTCGGCTCAGCGATGGACTAGTCAAATACTACAATCCCACCACAGCAGAAGAAGAAGCTTTCGAAGATCTCATTCATGTTGTCACCTCCATTATCTAAAAATCATCGCCGACAATACTGTCCCCTCCACTAATTCGTCAGCCCAAATCGAGTCGATAGACGAANATTATCTAAAAATCATCGCCGACAATACTGTCCCCTCCACTAATTCGTCAGCCCAAATCGAGTCGATAGACGAAATGGTTGTTTACATGTTTTTAATCGATTTCTCTATAGAAACGGGATTTCGACTTTTTAGCAAGCGGTGGTAATTTGCAACATAATGTCCGTCTGGTAAAAATCTGTAATCGGTCTATTTAGACCGCATAAATTACTCCAAAGGAGCAATATTGAAAACCCTCACTATGATTTTAGCAAAAATATTTATTTTCGATTTCTTAATCGCGTACTGCCCTTCTTCGTAGATATATGAACATATTTATTGAAAAGCTTCGTAACCAATCATAATATTATACTTGAATTTACTTGGTACATCCGCTCCACACTTTGCTATCTCCGTCCGTTGGTATTATTAAATTTACCAACGATTTCAACAATGTTATGAGATATGAGACATTTTAAAATAAAATTCACGAATAATATTGCACTTTCTCGAAACAACGGATGGAGAAAGCAAAGTATAAAATTGGCGTTATAGCTTATGCTTAAAATGCTTAAAATGCTTAAAAATACAGTTGAACTTATCCTTTCAAAATAAAACCTCCACCACTGTCATGACCTCCATCACACAGTACTATAGGTGGTGAGGAAGGTGCCAATGGTTGTGAAGTGAATTCGGAACAATTTCGTCAGCCTTTGCTGTCGGAATTGCTGCAGGTACAACTATTTTCGTAGTGGTGTGGGAGATTCATATCCCATGTATTATTCCTATTTAACATTTTCAGTTGTAACTGCAGTAGCGGTTTGGTAAGTATGCAGATAGAAGAATGGAAGAGCTCAGCGAAGTGTCTTGGAAGAAGGGGAATAGATTCCACTGTTTTACCGTTGAGTTACTGATTAGTATTAATTACAATCAGCACAATCCCCGCGCCAAAAAGGTGACAAAATATGAATTTGTCGTGTTACTATAGGGAAATCGTTTAAAAACATGTAAACAACCAGTTCGTATATCGACTCGATTTGGGCTGACGAATTAGTGGAGGGGACAGTACAACAGATTAGTTTTATTTCTTTAAGGTTCGTTTTAATATACCTCTTTTGCCCTTTTGGTCATTATGAGTAGTAAATAAAGTTCCATTCACGGTCTTACCTAGACTTTCACGCCAACTTACCTTTTAGTAGTTAAGTGTTCTCCATGATTTTGACTCTNTCGGTTAAAAACATGTAAACAACCAGTTCGTCTATCGACTCGATTTGGGCTGACGAATTAGTGGAGGGGACAGTCAACAGATTAGAGTTTTATTTCTTTAAGGTTCGTTTTAATATACCTCTTTTGCCCTTTTGGTCATTATGAGTAGTAAATAAAGTTCTATTCACGGTCTTACCTAGACTTTCACGCCAACTTACCTTTTAGTAGTTAAGTGTTCTCCATGATTTTGACTCTNCATTCACGGTCTTACCTAGACTTTCACGCCAACTTACCTTTTAGTAGTTAAGTGTTCTCCATGATTTTGACTCTGACTCCCAAGGTTTCTGGGAGTCGGGAGTCATTTGATGACTCTGACTCTCAGGGTGTTTGACTCTTTTAAAACGAGCATATCGGACTTATTTTCCTCATTTTTCTTATCTACTTTTATCACTAAACGCAAGGTTCCTTGACATAAAGAATCTTAAAAATAAACTTTCATCAGGTTACCCAATAACTCGTAACTTTTTAAAATTACAAATTTTTATCATGAATGGCGGTAGACATCCAGACGCAAGGTGTGGCAGTAAAGGTGCAAACAAAATTTACTTGCAAATATTATTTCCCTTGTTATTTTTACACACAAAAAAATATTTAAAAAAGTTACGAGTTAGTTAACCTGATGAAAGTGGCTTGTTCAGTTTCTTGTTGTCAATGTATAAAAATTTTAATTTCAGATTGTTGTACCCAATTTTCCATTTTTGTATTACTGACTCCGGAATCAGAGTCGACTCCCAAAATTGAAGGAGTCAAAGGAGTCAGAGTCAGTGACTCTCGACTCAGGCCAAACTGGAAGTCATGGAGAACACCAACTACTTTTTAGTTACACAGTTTGCCCATCTCTGCCCATGGTAATGGTGAATTAATTGACCTTTTTCACAAAGACAGCCATCTAATGTCTGTCTCAAAATTGANAGATTGTTGTACCCAATTTTCCATTTTTGTATTACTGACTCCGGAATCAGAGTCGACTCCCAAAATTGAAGGAGCCAAAGGAGTCAGAGTCAGTGACTCTCGACTCAGGCCAAACTGGAAGTCATGGAGAACACCAACTACTTTTTAGTTACACAGTTTGCCCATATCTGCCCATGGTAATGGTGAATTAATTGACCTTTTTCACAAAGACAGCCATCTAATGTCTGTCTCAAAATTGANTCATTCAGTTCCTAACCTTACGCGCAAAATAGTTGTGCCCGTCTATGCTCCCTGGGTGGGGTGTGTGAACTTGGGTGTCATTGTCCACTCCCCGGCTATTCCCACTGTATATATAATAATATATTATATTATTATATATTTATATTATATATATATATTTTATATAATATAATATAATATATATTTTATATAATATAATATAATATATATAATATATAAATATATTTTATATAAATATATAAAAATTCAAATATTTAAATAAGAAGTACATTCACAATAAATATTCCAATATTTATTGTGAAGTAGATATATAATTAGTCATATATATTCGTATAAATTTAATATTAATATATAAATATATTGTGAAATAAATATATAAATATTCCAAAATTACATTCACAATAAATATTTTAATTAAATNCGTATAAATTTAATATTTATATATAAATATATTGTGAAATAAATATATAAATATTCCAAAATTACATTCACAATAAATATTTTAATTAAATATTCCAAAAAGCCCAATTCAAATATTTAATTAAAAATTACATTCACAAAAATCCGAGGTTTTAGTACGTTTTGGTAAAATAAAATAATAATTTGGATATTCACAAGTACGCTCAATTTTGAGACAGATATTAGTGGGTTTTAACTTGAACCTATTTTTTAACATATAAAACTTTCAAAATCGAACACAAACTCCCATGCTAATAACGTTAAATTATAGCGGTCGTTAACAAACTTAAGTAATTTCTTATATATGAATTATAGGTAAAATAAATCATAGATGTTAATGACATACAAAAGCTTGTACATTAATTAGAAGTTTTTAGTAGAAATTCTGGTTCAAAGTTTTGACAAAACTCAATAATGACAGCAGAAACTCTTCTAACGTAGAACTTCCACCACACTTACCATTTACCAACTTAAAATAAAAAATAAACAAAAATTATTATCAAATACTGTAAATTGATGAAGACTGTTGACTTAAGTACTAAAAATAAAGATAATTTTAATGAATAAAAAATGATGATATTGAAACGGNTGACAAACTTAAGTAATTTCTTATATATGAATTATAGGTAAAATAAATCATAGATGTTAATGACATACAAAAGCTTGTACATTAGTTAGAAGTTTTTAGTAGAAATTCTGGTTCAAAGTTTTGACAAAACTCAATAATGAGAGGAGAAACTCTTTTAACGTAGAACTTCCACCACGCTTACCATTTACCAACTTAAAATAACAAATAAACAAAAATTATTATCAAATACTGTAAATTGATGAAGACTGTTGACTTAAGTACTAAAAATAAAGATAATTTTAATGAATAAAAAATGATGATATTGAAACGGAGCAGCGCCAATAATAATTATACTTATTATAATTATTATTTTTGTTAGTTTTGCTGCGAGCTTAGTGCTCGCAGACGTTGTTAATTCAATCATTTGTTAGTTGTCTGTGAGCGTAGTGCTCACAGACAAGATAATTTATTCAATTTGTATGAGTCTGTGATAAGTTCACAGACTCATGATTTATGTAATTTGATTGGAAAAAACGCCCCCATGCAGTCCTCCAAAAGAAAGGAGCTGCATGAGACAGTTTTTCCAGTCAGTCGCGTTCTGGCCATTAGTTGGCCATAACGTGTTTTGGTCTCTCTCTCCTGAGAGAGTTTTTGTTTGAAATAAAGTTGATTCTTTTGTTGTACGTGTATCATGTCATCGGTCATCCTTTCTTTCTTGAATTGTGCGTCATCAGTCATTAGTCGTCCTGGAGTCATCAGGTCTGTGTTTGGGAATTTGGGAGTTGGGTGGGTCAGAGTTGCGGGTTCGGTGTTGTACTCTGTCNAAAACGTGTTTTGGTCTCTCTCTCCTGAGAGAGTTTTTGTTTGAAATAAAGTTGATTCTTTTGTTGTACGTGTATCATGTCATCGGTCATCCTTTCTTTTTTGAATTGTGCGTCATCAGTCATTAGTCGTCCTGGAGTCATCAGGTCTGTGTTTGGGAATTTGGGAGTTGGGTGGGTCAGAGTTGCGGGTTCGGTGTTGTACTCTGTCTTTTCGTCACACATAGAGAACACATCGTCACAATATATGTTATTTATAGATTACTATATACAGAATAAAATAAAATAATCAAGAAAATTTGAAATTTATATTCAAACATTTTCATGTGTGAAAATTATTTTACAATCTTCAATACAAAATAGCTTTAGCAAGCTAACCAAACACTTATGATTTAGCAAATAGTAAAGATGTAAAGATATAGCTACTCACACGTGTTCACAAATTTTTAAACCAAATGGCAGCAAAAGGAGGGAGTTAACGCAATCCAAAAATATTCATCCTTCTTCAAAAGACCTGTAAATCTGAAGGCGGTATGAACACTACTATGTATGCTGATCCAACATTACAAAGAGCCATCTGACCTTGCATTTGATAGAAGACGAAAAATAGTTCATTAACGACTAAATTGTTCCATTCAAAGGTCAAATAGAAACCTTGGATAATAGATCTTATTGGATGTCTCAGCTAAACTAAAGTTGCTTCACTTATTATGTGTCTTAAATTAATTTAGGAATTCGTTTTATTTATGGACTGATATAATATTTAATGTGTAATTGAAAACGACCCGTCAATGTTGCTACCTATCAGAATAATATTCAACTTCGATAAATTTAATTGGAACCATTGAGTTTTACCTTTTACACATTTCATAATAACACTAATATAACACAAAATGCGTTAGTTTCCCCCTCATGGCAAAGTATAGTTCAAGTGCGGGAAACCAGGGCGGCAGTCTTTGTGAAAAAGGTTAATTGTGTANAGTTTTACCTTTTACACATTTCATAATAACACTAATATAACACAAAATGCGTTAGTTTCCCCCTCATGGCAAAGTATAGTTCAAGTGCGGGAAACCAGGGCGGCAGTCTTTGTGAAAAAGGTTAATTGTGTAAATGATAAAGAATTCCGTTTCGAAGATNTTGAAAACGACCCGTCAATGTTGCTACCTATCAGAATAATATTCAACTTCGATAAATTTAATTGGAACCATTGAATTTTTCTTTTACACATTTCATAATAACACTAATATAACACAAAATGCGTTAGTTTCCCCCTCATGGCAAAGTGTAGTTCAAGCGCGGGAAACCAGGGCGGCAGTCTTTGTGAAAAAGGTTAATTGTGTAAATGATAAAGAATTCCGTTTCGAAGATTNGCGGGAAACCAGGGCGGCAGTCTTTGTGAAAAAGGTTAATTGTGTAAATGATAAAGAATTCCGTTTCGAAGATTGAATTAACTTTTTTAACAAAACAGTTAAATGAAGTATTTTTCCTGATCTGATCTGAGGCATAGAGGCACTAGGTTCGTTCAACGTCGAACAGAATTCCTAAGGTAATGTCACTAACTGCTGTAACGGTAACATTCTTCATCTACTCTAAGGTCTAATTTAGTTAAGTTTAATTTATTGAAGGTGTCAGAAGCCTGACAGTTGTATTCATCTGAGGACAAGAGCTCAATGGGTAAAACTGTAAGCAAATTCCGATTCTTCAGTCGTCCCTTCGAGAACTATGATGTTGAAAATCGTGCTTTCAAAGTAATTTCTAAGGAGAAACCTACCCCAGCACCTACGCATCCTTCCCTCGAGAAAATGATGGAAGAAATTAAGAGCGGTAATGTTCAATAATCGAAACTAAGTTCTAAATTAAGTTTGATTAACTTTTTTATATAACGTTACTTCCAGATCCAGATCTTATGAACAAAGGTAGACTCTCAGATGAGGAAATTAAAAACCTCTCCCATGTTTTTGTGACCTCATCTGGTGATAATCCAGCAATAGTGAAACAGAAACTCCCCGATGATCGACATACGCATGACGAGTACATATATGGATTTCAAGAGCCAACTAAGATCCCCGCGGGGAAACTCAGCCTCCGGCAACTCCTAGAATTATTAGAAAGACATGTGACAGATCCTGAGAAAAATTCTGCACAAGTTTTAGCACAAGCCTACAACCTGGATTTACAGACGTCACAGAATGTCATCCGCTATTTTCAAACTTTTCAACTTTATATCAAACCCATCGGGAAGGAGCCAGGTACAGTCCGCAGAGTAACGAAGCTTCTTGCCAGTCCTTTCGTATTCGAAGATAATAAGAAGAAAGAGGCAGATCAAATGACTCCCTAAAGAAAGTACTGAGTCGAATAATAATAATTTTATTAGTCAACTTAATGACAAGAGGAAACTTTTCAATTAGAATGTTTATCAGTCACAGGAGCAATGTTGCTTGACAACAAAGAACTAAAAAAAAACCAAGCATTGTCAAGGAACCAGACGCAGGAGATTGATTCATGTGAAAGAAAATAATTTTCATTGGTAAAGTTTTGTATTTAGAATACAAATTCTGTCAAGACAACTGAAGGCTTTCGATTTCTGATCTTATGGTTTCTTCATTATTAATTTTTACCAGTTGATTTTTCTCCAAAGTTTTTCCATTGGCAAGCTCCGCCTTTAGTTTCTGAATATCATTGAGTTTCTGCAAAGCAAAATGATTAGTAGAATGAAAAAGAGAGAACTAAGATTGCTTCTTTACTTTTTGAAGATTTTGAATCTTTCTCTGTTTTGCTGAAATTTCGTCCCCGTCGCTGGAATTTGATGCAGTTGCTTTGGTCTGTTGTGACTTGGGAACCATTGGAGATCCTGCTGTTCCAGTACGTTTATGAACTGGGATGTAAACAGCTGCTTTTTCTTCAGCCTCTATGTCAGCGAAAGAATTTACGAAAATTAAAACTTTNTGAACTGGGATGTAAACAGCTGCTTTTTCTTCAGCCTCTATGTCAGCGAAAGAATTTACGAAAATTAAAACTTTTCGATAAAATTAAGTTTGGACTAGTCGTTTTATTTTCGACTTCACAAAGATTAGTTTTTATGAACTGCCTACTGGTTGTTAGGTTGCGAATGGGTCAATTTTTGAATCAACTTTCAGCGGGATTTGTCCCTCTCAGAGTATGCCCGCCCACTCCTCACTTTACATTATCTTAGGGACAGAGCTGGTCATCCCGCTCTACACATCAATCGCAACATACAATGGTCTTTCTCATTTACAGAAAAACTCTTCATTCCACCATCAGAATTTGAGAATTTTAATACTCTTGTTTCAGTTTTTTTTAACAAATTTTTAAAACTGATCAAGTTTACTTTAGTATGTTTGTGTACTTACCGTATTTCTCGATTTGATTCCCTACCTCGAAATAATTCCTCCCTCGATATAATTCCCCACCTTTTGGCTAGTTTGAAATAATAATTCCCCACGTCGAAATAAATTCCCATGAGGAATCATTAAAAGTCTTATAAGGCCCGAAATTAGTAACAATTGTATGTAAAATTACATCGAAAGAGGAAAATTGAAAATTTAGAAGACAACAAAAAGCCAATAAAGTATCAGATATCCCTGACATGGATAAGAAAAATTTCATTATTTGTACTTTTTACCTCTTATAAGAAGTAAACAATTATAAAAAAAAGCAAAATTTTCATTTCCAATTAGTAATTCCCCACCTCAAAATAATTTCCCCCTCGAAATAATTCCCCACATTTTGCCTGGTTTGAAATAATAATTCTCCAGGGGATTTAAACCGAGAAATACGGTATCTTCCTCCGTCTTTTCTATACAGAAAAAAAAATAGATTTATTTAGGATTGCTAAAAATAGGATTATTTGCTAATTTTGTTTTTCCTTCAATTTCTAGTAGTTTTTAATTTTCCGCTTTGTCATTTCATTTGGAAATAGGAGAAAGGGAGTTTAACAGATAGGATGCAATTACCAGCTTTCATTTCGTCAAAACTTCTCGGATCGATTTGGAATTTAGCAAGAGTGAGCAAAAACGCATTTTGAGATGATAGTTTTGATGGTTTCGAAAATATTTGAATCAAAATTTTTATGACTATTTGAAATTTCACCACCCACCAAAGCTAAGGTTTAAATTATTAAATTTAGTCGTTGTGTTGTGTGTAACTCTAGTAATCTGGAGTGGCTTGGTGTTAGTATTATGTGCCCAGCTAAGGGGTGGTGATAATTTTGAGTGTGAGTAGTGTTGTAAAAGCCTTCACAAGATAAACGGAGAAAAGTTTTAGTAAAAAAAATTGGTCCATTCGCAACCTAACAACCAGTAGTTTAGAGAATGGAATAAGAAACACCGAATATACTATCCGGCAACTTCCACCGGAAAATGGAAATTCGATTCAGTGCAAGCGCAGCCTGTAGAAAATTAATTTCTGAAGTGATGAGGACTATGGTGTATGATTGGGTTGTTAGAACAACGTCGAAGAAATTTGTGAGGGTCAATTCGTAGAATTCAGAAAAGGTCAATTTGACTAGAGGAATGCAGAGAAAACATTCAAGAGAAGTAGGGGTTGGGCTCAAAAATTCTTAAAAAGAAACGGCTTGACTATTCGTAAGAGGCCAACCGTCTCGCAAAAGCATCCAAATGACTAGGCGAAACTAGTTGGTTTCATCATGTATGCGTCAAACCAAATCCATCAGGACCTCTACCTCAAAAATAATCGCGATGAATAAAACGAGTTTATGGTTTGACATAACGAGCATGCGAGAACATAACGAGAATAGTGCGTGGATTCCAATAGTCTCTGAGACCTAAAATTAAATAGTGGTACGGGCTACTATTAGAATTTTTACGGTAACCTAAGAACCTAACACTAACGCTAGTTCAATGCGATGATACATTGGACTGATTAGCAATCAGCGGAACGTTCTTTACTACAGGGTTGGGTATAATACCGCATAATTGAAATATACCGTATACTACGTATAATACGTAGTATACAGTATACTACAGCGATATACTACGTTTACTGTACTGGAAAAACTGCTGGTAGTTTGAAAATAGCTTGCCTTTTGAAGCTCAAAATCGTGAATGAACTCCGCGTCACGGAGGTCGAATGTGATTCTGGTTACCTGCTTTTGATAAATTGTGTTTGCTAAATACTAATGTGAAAAAAAAGTCAACCTAGAATGAATGGTGATCTCGGTCGTTTTGAGAGACCACCCAAGCGTGGAAATAGGAATGCGCTTAAAAAAAGAGATACGAAATTATACGAAAACAACAAAAGATACTAAATACTATTTTTGTAGTTTTCGATTTCTGTATACTACATGCAGTATACCTACACTACAAGGACGTAGTATACGGTTGGACAACCCTGCTTTACTACTACCTAATTTTCAGGTCACATTCCCTGGCGAGTGTTAGGACTATTCGCGAATAATGCGGTTTGCCATAAAATTAAAAATCCCCATACTCGACATTCCTTATTAGTTTTAGCTTCCACAATGGTGGTCAGAATTTAGGAAATATGGATGTGTTTATATGTGTTAGATATAATGAGATAGCAGGTTTTCAACCGTCAATCTCATTGCGATTGTGCTTTTTGTTGCTGAATCAGGCAAAAAGAAATGCAGCTAGCCATCAACGCTAGTATTCGGCCTAACTAATTTTGTTACTTTCTGTTGCACAGCCTGCTTGGCAGTTTCTGTGTACAATAGAAGTTCCTCTTTAGTGATTTGCCAGTTTCAAACATTGCTTACTAGGATTCTTTGGCTTGCTCTCGATGGCTTTGACATGGGCATCCAACTCACTCTCAGGGAATGGAATTTTGTTCTCGTGTGATACAACCGACGTGATTCCAAAAAGATGCTTTGTAGCCACCCAATCGAGAATGGATTTTCCACGAAAATCCCACACTTTAAATCCATTGTCAACCTGCATTCTTGGAGCTGTTGTTGCTGTTATGAAGTGAGCACCGTCTGCAACCACCAATCATCAATGATACTACAAATGTTGTTTCGAATTCAACACGTACCGTTGAGCCATTCCACCTGTGTCGTGGTTTGTACTCGAAATTGTGCAACACATCTTTTGTGCTTCTTGAGTTCCCATACCTCGATTGTTCCTGGGAGATTGCCAAGGCCGCACAAGAGTACAAGGTTCCCTTGTGGGTTGAAATAAATTTCGTTTCGAGCCGCAATGTCCATGTCCAGAATTTTTTCACATCTGTATCCAAAGTAATAAAAAAAATTGACAAATCTAAGTGACAAAAATCGTCAAATTGTAGCTTTACTTTGAATTCATCAACGCTGCACGTGTATTTGGCATTTTCCCGACTATAATGCAGAACTCCGTCGACGTAGGGCTCCATTTAGAGGCGTGAATAATATCCGAATCTGGGCCTGCCAATTGCACCTTGTAGGAGTTAGCTACAGAATTCACAAATGAAATCCCATAAAAAATTGTAAACATGCGAGGGAACAAATTCAATAAAGTTACTAAAAATTTCAGAAACCCTAGGCATGCGCCTATGCCTAACCTCTGGTATCCAGATATTCCAATGAAGTTTTTCCATAATATGAACCACCCGTTTTATCCACATCAGTCATAGTAGTAACCAAGGCAGCAGTACCTCTCTTGTTCCATTTTATATCCACTCGTTCTGATTGAAAGGATGAACGTTGACAAATAACACTTGATGCTTCAACATTCGGATATTTGAACAGTTTTACTGAAGATGTATTCTGTTCCTTCCCACCTAATTTAAACAAGAAATTCATTCAACAAAGGATGGTATGCAGAAAAGCATACCTCATTTTTTTCTCGCAGATATTCGGTTCAATTTTTTCAAATAGTGCATCTCCTAATGCAACATTACCCCGTAATAGGAATTTTCGAAAAAAAAATTTTTCGCTTATGTCATTTTTTTTCAAAAAACTCTAACACAGAGGGCATTGGGCGAATATGTGCAGATAATTTTAATTTTGGTAATGTTCCCATCTAGCTAATTTTTTCAAATTTTGCACATAACAAGTCTACTAACAGGGCATGCTTTTCCAACAAAGAAATTTAGCGGGTCTCTTCTACATTCCAAGCGCGCATGCGCAGAACCTAGAGTNGTTTTTCCAACAAAGAAATTTAGCGGGTCTCTTCTACATTCCAAGCGAGCATGCGCAGAACCTAGAGTATGAAATTCCCCATATGGTTAAGGAGTTGAATGGTTAGACTTGTGTTAAACTTGTGTTCACAAGTCCCAAAAAGGTTTCAACNTATTCGGTTCAATTTTTTCAAATAGTGCATCTCCTAATGCAACATTACCCCGTAATAGGAATTTTCGAAAAAAAAATTTTTCGCTTATGTCATTTTTTTCAAAAAACTCTAACACAGAGGGCATTGGGCGAATATGTGCAGATAATTTTAATTTTGGTAATGTTCCCATCTAGCTAATTTTTTCAAATTTTGCACATAACAAGTCTACTAACAGGGCATGCTTTTCCAACAAAGAAATTTAGCGGGTCTCTTCTACATTCCAAGCGCGCATGCGCAGAACCTAGAGTATGAAATTTCCCATATGGTTAAGGAGTTGAATGGTTAGACTTGTGTTAAACTTGTGTTCACAAGTCCCAAAAAGGTTTCAACTATTTACTCATTTAGATCACTATTAAGTGTTTCCATAGAATTTTGCATTATTTAAGTGCTTATTTCAAAGTCATTAGAACCTGAATGTAACTCCATAAAATTACTGGGTTGTATTGAATCAGTTATTTATAAAAACTTACCAAGTTAATTACCTAATTATTCAACAAGCTTACTGGGTTCCATTATATAATTTTTAATAATTATTTATTTAAATCCGAAAAATAATTTTTCACGACTGACAAATTTATAGCGAAATGCCATCTTGCAAAATCTCACCGTTATAAACAGATTTCTATCCACTGGCCTAACGTTTCACCAACCTTAAAGTAAGTTTACTATTGAGATGAAGCTGTTATAATAATTTTTCATTAAAAGTAGTTAACTTTTAGTCTATTGGAGTATTTTAGTGCAACTCTCAGCGACTTTGCAGGTGCAATACGGAATTTGCCCTCAAAGTCGCATTGAATTACCTTTAATATTGATCTAAATGAGTAAAAAGTTCAACCGTTTTGGGACTTGTGAACACAAGTTTAACACAAGTCTAACCATAGTCAACTTCTGGAAAATTTCATACTCTAGGTTCTGCGCATGTAGAAGAGTCTCGCTAAATTTCTTTATTGGAAAAACATGCCCTGTTACTGTCCCCTCCAAAAATTGGAAGGACTGAATTCTCTCGATCACGCACTAAACTGTTTACGTGTTTTTTGATGAAATTACTATGGATACCAGGTTTTAAAAATAATTCTTTTAATTAACCTCGTACAAAAACACGTCGATTTTTACAGTTAATAAAACCTATTCTTTCGAATTACGACGGTAATACAATGGAATCATTTCCTCATCTTCCTTGAGTGGTGATTGAACGTTTTGTTTTTTGTATATCCATACCTTCCAAATTGCAATAGCAGTCAATACTAAATAAATTATGACAAAAAAGAATTTTTTTCCCACTCGAATGAAGACAGTTGAAATAATACTTTACCTAGCCCCATTCCTGCCAAAACCGCTGATATAATAGTCGTTGTCTGTGACTCATGAATTGCTTCAGTGATAGTTACTGTTTGCTGTGTAGACAGAATTTGAATTGAATTCACTGAGCCAAACAGTACATCCCTTCAGGCTAAGCGCCCACCACTCAAAATCATCTGATGCCTTTTCGCCTAAGGCACTCAGGCATACCCCTTCTGTACTGTTCATGAATGCATAAATGCAATTTTTTGTGGCACAATCAGCGCAAGTTTTTAGAATTCTACACGCTTTGAATTAAAAAATGAACTGTAATTAAAATAAATTTAGTATGAAGATGGTTACATTTGTTTACTTACCCATACTAAATTATTTAAACTCCTAAACGATTGAAGTTTGATAGCGGGAGGGAAAATGGGAGTTGAGGAGTTTGAGTAAAACAAAGAGGAAAGAGAATCTAAAAAGCGGACTCTAATAAACAGCATGGTCGAAGGCTTGTTTCTTCGAACTTGTGACAACGAGCAGCAATAACAAGTCTACACAATTACTCTAAAACTGATACAGAAAATTTTTTATAACGTTGCAATATTGTGAGGTGGGAACGGGAATTTCATAAAAATATTACGTCTAAAAATTCTAAATTGCAAACACATCCTAATTTTTCCCAGAAACCGTTGTCAACTAGAAGTAAATCGCTAGGTACAGTTTGGTGAAAATTTATGAAATTTATGGCCGCGCTTTATTTTTGTTGAAAAATGGGGTTTTTAACAATTCGTTTAAGTTTAAATCGCTTAAACAAGGTAGCATATCATGTTTAATGTTAAAAATATTCAATTTTAAATATAGACTCCCTTAGTTGATTGAGTTAACGCGTATAATGAATTTTGTGGTGGAAGAAAGTTGGCGGAAAATTATGGCCGCATTTCACACTTACACCTATAAAATCGTTATCTTCGTCAATTAAGGCAAATAAGAAAGCATGGATGAACTCTTTAATTTTGTTTCAAATTTCCGTATTCAGTATAAAATAACCTTGCAGGAATTAAACAGAAAAGGTCTTTTGTTAGTAGAAAGTTGTGATCCACCATTTTCAATTTAGCACATATTAGTCACCTTTTATTACCTCCCAACACAACTAGTCTATGGATCTAGAGAAACAAGTTTCAAAGCCAANTGTTTCAAATTTCCGTATTCAGTATAAAATAACCTTGCAGGAATTAAACAGAAAAGGTCTTTTGTTAGTGGAAAGTTGTGATCCACCATTTTCAATTTAGCACATATTAGTCACCTTTTATTACCTCTCAACACAACTAGTCTATGGATCTAGAGAAACAAGTTTCAAAGCCAAGAGCTAGTTCAATTGGAGGGACCAGAAAACTTTACCAAAATCAGTCAAAAATTTTCACAAATTAGTCTTGCNCTACAGTCTTGCGGGAGTTTAGGAGAAAATGATGGAAGCATCGACTCTACTTGAAATGGAAATTTATCATTAGAACATAACCGTCTTAAGCAAATTTTTATCACCTAGTACTTCTCTACATCGACGTAGCTGAATTTATAGTAAAATATTTGGATATAATGAACAATTATTGAAATGTAGGTTCCGTTCACTTTACGGATATAGTGAACTCCGGCAATACTGAATATTCCTGCCGGTCTCAATGGGGTCACTATAACCGAACTTTACTGTATTTTCTTTGAATATGAGCCATTTGTCTCTTGCAGAAAGTTCTTTCTTCACTCCCCATTTCTTATTCATAGGTGGAGTTGCTTTGATTTTCGTTCAGATCTGTAGACAGTCATTAAATCTTCCAATTTTGTTGCCAAAGTGGCGTATTGACTATCCAGTTATTAAGATTGGATTCGTTTATTCTTTTCTCAAACGTCGATAAACACTTCTCTGTCGACATGCTGTAGTTTTCTTAACTTTTCTGATAATAATTTGGCGAATATTGCCAAATTTTAATGTCAACATGTATTTACATCATAGTCTTGATTGAGTAAAAACATTGCTTAATTGACGAAGATGACGATTTTAGAAATGTAAGCGTGAAGTGCGGCCATAATTTTTCACCAACTTTCTCCAACCACAAAATTCATTATACGTATTAACTCAATCAAATAAGTCTGTATGTGAAATTAAATATTTTTGACATTAAACATGATATGCTACCTTGTTTAAGCGATGTAAACTTAAATAAATTGTTAAAAACTCCACTTTTCAACAAAAATAAAACGCGGCCATAAATTTTCACCAAACTGTAGTAATAATAGAAAATAAAAAGATAATATATGGCTGAAATTAAACTAAAAAGGATTTTGTGTTCGAACAGACGGACTTTTTTTTGAGGTGGAACCACCATCTGGTGAAAAGTCAATTTAGCGTTTCCATTGGCAATTCATCAAAAAACACGTAAACAGTTTAGTGCGTGATCGAGAGAATTCAGTCCTTCCAATTTTTGGAGGGGACAGTAGTAGACTTGTTATGTGCAAAATTTGAAAAAATTAGCTAGATGGGAACATGACCAAAATTAAAATTATCTGCACATATTCGCCTAATGCCCTGTGTTTAGCGAAAAAAAATTTTTTCAAAAATTCTTTTTACGGGGTGATGTTGCATTAGGAGCTGCACTATTTGAAAAAATTGAACCGAATATCTGAGCGAAAAAAATGAGGTATGCTTTTCTGCATACCATCCTTTGGAGATTTAACTAGAATATTTATTCCAAATAAGAATACCTCTGACGTAGCAGATGTAGTGGAGAGGACTATTTCCAGTTGACAAGGAAAAATTTGAAATCTTCATATCTTCAGGTGTCCTCTTAATTTCTGTTTGGAAGTCTGGTGTTTCGTAGAAAATAATTCTTAAGTCATTTGTGAGACGAGCGTAAATTTTTTCATCCCAAGAAAATTGTGATTCAGGCANCTGTGTTTAGCGAAAAAAAATTTTTTCAAAAATTCTTTTTACGGGGTGATGTTGCATTAGGAGCTGCACTATTTGAAAAAATTGAACCGAATATCTGAGCGAAAAAAATGAGGTATGCTTTTCTGCATACCATCCTTTGGAGATTTAACAAGAATATTTATTCCAAATAAGAATACCTCTGACGTAGCAGATGTAGTGGAGAGGACTATTTCCAGTTGACAAGGAAAAATTTGAAATCTTCATATCTTCAGGTGTCCTCTTAATTTCTGTTTGGAAGTCTGGTGTTTCGTAGAAAATAATTCTTAAGTCATTTGTGAGACGAGCGTAAATTTTTTCATCCCAAGAAAATTGTGATTCAGGCATTTTGGTTAATTTTTGAGAGTGAGATGCTGAAGCTTTCTTTTTGCTTCCATTGAGCGACCAAATGCTAAAGTTATCCAGATCTAATCAAATGGATTTAAAATTAATTAAATGTTATCGAGATCAACTACGCTTCAGTTTTTATACTTGCTGAAGGCATTTGGTTCCTTCGCCTATTACCCGCAGGTTATACGATGTTTTTCTCAGATTTCTTTGTTGCGGGTTATCTGAATAATAGAAATAACGCGGGCTGGAATGTTCGAAATTTGTCAAAAATTAGGCTAACTAGCCTGTGTGAACACGGCGCGCAATGGCACAGTATTTATAATGTTTCTTAACTTTCCATGTTACATCAAGAAATAATGCCCGCGTCGAACATTTGGGACCATCTTAGGCGACGAGCTCAGACGGACTTGTTTGCCTAGCGTTTTATAGATCTCNCCGCGTCGAACATTTGGGACCATCTTAGGCGACGAGCTCAGACGGACTTGTTTGCCTAGCGTTTTATAGATCTCGCGCATTAAGAAAAGTCTCGTCAATTACAATCCTTTCGTCGTGATTCATAATGCATCGCATCATCGCAAATTACAATAACTTGTTCGTCTATTTTAAATACTCTTCCACTGCTGTGTGAAAAGAATTATTTAGTGAATTATTTTGACCATATTTAGCATGTATGAATTATTCATGTGCATGTTTAAATCTGCGGATTATACGCGAGGGCGGGTAATCGGCGAGGAAATAGAGTAATTATGCATCCTATTATTCTTTTACTCTGATTTGGATTGTCCCAGGCAATAATATATCCACCCTGAGGAGACAGTTTGGCACTCAGCATCCGTCGAGGAATGACACAAGAGATACTTCCATCTTCAGTTTTGAAGATGTTTACTCTGAAAAAATGAAATCAGATGTAAATACAGTCTGTCTTAGCAAAAACCCGAGGCTTTTATTAAACCCGCAATACCCGGGGTTTTATGGTTTCGGAATTTAATGGGTTTTGCTAACGAACATGGTCAAACCCCAACATAAATTTTTTTAGGTTTCTGCCAGGGTTCGTGATAATTATCGGGTAATAATTATCAATGACAATTATCAAGCTTGAAAAAATCATAATTTTTTTGATTTTTTTAAATCAATAAACGTGTTGCATATTTCACATACAGGGATAACCAAATTAACCCGGGCCGTAGAAAGTAGCTTTCACCAACATAAAATTGAGACAGCAAATAAATAGCGCGAATTTAAAAATTTGGCGGTTGGATTGAACGAAAGGGGGCTCATACAAAAACTTTGAAAAATTTCAGAACCCTGTTATGTGTCCCTCTTGAGCGACCAAATGACCTTTACAAATGTTGCTTAGAATGATTCGGTGACCAACTTTTCCTAATGACATTTTTCTCTGGTGACCTCTTGAGGTCAAAGGTCAGGTCATTTCTGAAAACGTGTAAAATGACCTCTACAAATGTTGTTTGGCATCAGCATCGGAACAACTTTTCTTAGTACAATTTTTTTGATTGAGATCGAACTGAAGGAAGTTAGGAAGAATAAGGGACATCAGATTGTAAGTTGATTAAAAGTAATCTAATGTACCCTTCTCCCTTCCTTACTCCCTTCGGGTAAATCACAGGAATATTTTGAAAATATAAAAAAAATTTTATCCACATTATTGGTCTGGGATCAATCGAAAAACCCCCATGTCATTATGTTTTTCATTCCAAAGTTGATTTGAATGATAATGACAAAATGGATGATTTGGATGATAATATTTTTATTTTTCAATCATTATCAATTTGCATGAATGTGTATGACTGTGTTTTTCATTCTGTTCAACTTGAACAAATAAATTGAAAAATCTGTCGGCTAACTTCTATTCCATTTACTAATTGTGTACCGGCTGCCCGAAGTCGTTTTTGGTGAAAAACGAAGAAAGAAGGCCCGGGTTAATTTGGTTATCCCTGTACAATACTCATTAAAATAAATACCATTCTCTTATCAATGACTTGTATGCCTATGGGTGGTCTGTCGTCGATTGCAATTTTTTCGCTTTTCGAATAATTCTTACGGAAAAAAATAACAATGTTGCGTTTTGATTTTCTAGATACAAAGAATTAGAACTTATTAGTTGTGTTTTTGATATTTGTGGAATTATTGCCAAGCAAAATGCCTAGAGGGAAAGATCCTATTTGAGGAACTATTAGTGTCGACAGTATTTGTGAAAGAGAGCACTTGCTCCAATTTCGATGAAAATTTTCAGACATGTAGTACTCGATAATTATTTAGACCCGTATTTTTTATTTTGCCAAGATCTACGATTTCGCCCAAGTATGGTGTGTTCAGCCGCCATTTTGGTTAAACTTGGGGTCTGTTTTTCTCAGTGAGGAAAACTCGCACATGAGTCGGATTTTTTTTCAATAGACTCAGTATTTCAATCCTCCGAGGTGTTTAAAAAAATAAGGACTTTAATTGAAATATTTGCCGCTAGGTGTGCCACAATCGAAGAATAAATTTGTAGCAATTTTGTACTTAAAATTTTTTACCTTTAACCCATTGTAATCTGTTCCCCAATTGACCTTACGCTCTGAAATCTTAACTGGGATTTTAACATTAGTATTCTGAGTCATGTTAGTTCAAATATAATTTGGCAACAATATTTAGATTAGGTTCGTGCGCACCTAGTGAGAAATATTCTAAGTAAAGTTGGGGTATTACAAAAAAGAGCTCGGAAGATTGACATACTGAGTGTAATGCAAAAAAAAAACCCAACTTTTATACGTCTCTCCATGACTAAGAAAAACAGACCCCAAGTTTGACTAAGATGGCGACTTCGTATGACGAAATCGGCGCAAAATAATATTAAAAAAGAAATAAAATTTTCCATCTCTATTACATCATCAAGCAGTACCTTTGGATAAAATTTGAACCGATTACGTGGTATAGCTCGCTGCGCCGAGCCAAAAAAATACTGTGGAGAATAATAATTCCTCATTTGGGAACACTTCATTTCCAGTAAGAAAGAGAATAATAAAGGCTTGTGGGCCAAGTGCAAAAGGTATGGAAAAGAGTTTCAAGGAATAATCGACAGGCTTAAACTAAGTTTTTCAGAATTCATACGAAAATACACATATTATCGAAAATAAATTTTTTTTTTATAATTATCAAAAAAATCCGATTTTTTTAATTTTTTCGAAAAATTCAAAAAAATCACCAACCCTGATTTCTGCTCCTTCATAACGGACAAAATCACCTGTACAAAAATGGTTCCAAAATACTACTAATAGCAACAACTTTTCACTAAGACACTTTTCACTGAACAGGTCAAGGTGAAAACCCTTAGTGGATCTACCTGGTGTAGACCTCTAACACAATTTCCGTGAAACATTTTGTATAGTGAAGATTTTTTCACAGTTATGAGGTTAGGTATTAGCTGTCTACTATCCTATAGCAATAAATATAGGATGCGAACCAAACAGCCTTTTAGACTCTGCGCAATGAACATTTCTATGAAAATAAAGCCAAAATAACGCCACATTAACAGTGTTACTTCAACACAAAATCAGGCAGAGAGCAGCAATTTCACCAATTTTTTTTTTCCAGAAGTAAATTTGTTAGATATCTATACATCAACTTAAAGCCCCCTTATCTCTGCCCCCCCCCCCTTCCCACACAACTCAGGAACTTTTCGAAAAGAATTATTTTTTCAAAATTTTTTCAAATGTCAGAATCGCTACTTAAGGTGGTATCGACAATGACTTAGTCAATTTGACTAATGACCAAGTTTCCAATTACCAAGCGCTGAACTTGACCACGGTTGAGTTTGCGTTTCCGGGCAGGATTTTGTGAGGTCCGAAGAGGTCCGATGAGGTCCGGACCTCATCGCACCTCACATAGTTTGCACTTATATACTGACCTCTACGCCATCTACATGACCATGTGAGGCTCGGACCTCATCGGACATAACATAGTTTGGGCTCATATACTGACCTCTATGCCATCTACATTCAATATACGCGGGCAGGATTTTCTCAAAGTCCAGGGAGGTCCGGACCGAACTTGCGTTTCATGGCAGGATTTTGTGAGGTCCGAAGAGGTGCGACAAGGTTCGGACCTCACATGGTCTTCGTGAGGTCCGGACCTCACATAGTTTGCACTTATATACTTACCTCTACGCCATCTACATTTAATATAGTTTTAAAGATAAATTGAACGTGGTGAAAATGATATATTTATTCGGANCATACCTCTACGCCATCTACATTTAATATAGTTTTAAAGATAAATTGAACGTGGTGAAAATGATATTTATTCGGACCTCGTCTACCTAACATAAGTATAAAACAAATTGAACGTGGCCAAAATGAAAAATTTTCAGTTTGTTTGACGATCCAAAATTATCGTTCGTCAAATTAATTCGTATAGTTGACAGCAAAGAAAAAGCGACAGAATTTTTCAAAGCAGTAAAGCTGAGATTCATACATGGGCCACCTCTGCGGAGGGCGGAGGGGAGGGGTGGAGGGGTACATTTTTGGTGAAGGGTGGAAAGGTGAAATCTGCCCGGAGGGTTGGAGGGCATGGAGGGCCAACCCTTAAAATTCTACCTTTCTTAAATAACGTCACATCGACGTCGATGACAAATTTCTTTTCGGCCCTTGCAGTATATAATGTAGATGCCATCTGTCAACAATTTAAAAAATCACAGGCGTGTTGTCAATTTAGCTTTTCATAATAGCATACATACTGCCTACGTCCCTTCTCTTACCCCCAAGTCCGTGCCTCCCACATCTCTTACCCAAAGTCCATTCTGCTCACATCCAACTCACCGATATCCCATCCCTGCAACCAATATCCTATCCCCTCACATCCCTCCCGCCAAAATTCTATCCCCCTACATTTCTCCCACCCATATCCCATCCCCCCGTATTCCTACCGCCCATATCACATCCCTACATTCCTCCCGCCCATATCCCATTTCCACTTCCCTCCCCGCCCATATCCCCCCACATCCCTCCCGCTCATACCCCATGTATTTGGTTCCAATTGTGGGGATGGGTAGCGTCAGAGATAGAGTTAATTAAATTAGAAAGCAGGAAATGGTAAGTTAATTATAATTAAGAACTTTAATTTAAACTAATAATTATTAAAACAATAGAACAAATAATTAATAGAGAGAGAGAGCGAGAGAGATGTTCCCTCTTCGAGATCTCAAAGGGCAATGCCCTCTTTCTTCTTCATCAATTTCCTTCTTTCTCAATTCGGACCAATCGTAACCGTAAACAAAAATGGTCTCCACGTCATTCCCACACAATACATTATTTGCATTTGTCTGGAGAAGTCCCCAAAAAACACAATTCCATGAAGAATTACCATTACGTTCCCAATCACATTTTCTGCCATTTTAATGCAGTATTTTCTAAGAAGATGTCATATTTTGACCTGAGAAAGTTAAAAGCAAAGTTATAAAGTTATAAATTACAGATAAGTTTATATTTCTACATTTCTAGGAATTTATGGGTTTGCTCAAAACATTCTCCTCAATCCAATGACCATCTTCATTGACCTCAAGAGGTCATCAATTTGGCTTAATAAATCGAAAACTTAAAACTCCATGCCAGCGTGGGTGATAGTTTTTAGTATACCTTGGAGTCTGCGTGACTGGAAAACCGTCCGGTCACCTATTCTGAACTGCGATATTGCATCTTTGCAAACAAATACAAAATCTGCGCGAAACTCAATCAGTTCCCGCAGCCCTCCCTTGTTTCCCCGCATCCATCGCGTTGGTTCCCCCAGCTCTTCCGAGGGTTCCCGCCGCCCTCCCGTGGCTTCCCACAGCCTATCCGTGAGTTTCCTCAGCCCTCCGGTCTATTCACGCAGCCCTCCTGTGGCTTTCCTCAGCCCTCCAGTGGGTTGACGCATCCCTTTTGTGGGTTCCCGCAGCCCTCCNTGGGTTGACGCATCCCTTTTGTGGGTTCCCGCAGCCCTCCCGTGGGGTGCCGTAGCACTTCTCTGGGTTTCCGCAGCCCTCCTGTGGGTTCCCGCAGCCCTCCCGTCTTGCCTCAGCTCTCCAGTGGGTTCCCGCAGCCCTCCCGTGAGTTCCCGCAGCCCCATGGTGGGTTCCCGCAGCCCAAGAGAAACCAGATAGAATTTAGTATATAAGCGCAAACTATGTGAGGTCCGATGAGGTCCGGACCTCAGCAAGACCATGTGAGGTCCGGACCTCATCGGACCTCACAAAATCCTCCCCGGAAACGCAAACTCAACCCTTGACCACGCCGTCAAAATCAATTTCATATCGACAATAAAAATTGGACCAAGGTTCACAGGAACTCGAGTCATTAGTCAAATTTACTACGAGATCATAGTTATTTGCTACGACTTTTGAATTTTTCTTTTTTTTAGTTCAACAATAATTTACCTGAACGATTGTATTGGTAATTGCTAGATTAGTGAATTTGTGTAATTTATCCCTTACACCTTACCTTAACAGTAATCTTTGCTTAAATCCAACCGAGGAACCGATTTAGTGAACAATGAAAGCTCAAAATCACGTGAACGTCAATTTAGAAACGGATTAATTTGAGCCCGATAAAAATTTTTTAGATATTGATTCAAATTTTGATAAATTTCAATGAAATTTCAATTAGAATTAATACAATGAAATTTCCATGGATGGAAAATATCAAGATATGGATAGATATCACTAGATATATATCCATATCTATTCAAAAATAAATTTCATATTAATGATATTTTTTCAAATATCAGTTTCTTTATCTCTCTTTATCTAATGTCTCTACTTATCTGGGNAGATAGATATCACTAGATATATATCCATATCTATTCAAAAATAAATTTCATATTAATGATATTTTTTCAAATATCCGTTTCTTTATCTCTCTTTATCTAATGTCTCTACTTATCTGGAACAAGCCGACGTTTGAAAAATTATAAATAAGTCGTAAATTTTACTTCGCAATGACATGCAGAAAAATTAAGTTGAAGCTTTTCAGTTGAAGCTTTTCAGTTGAAGCTTTACAGTTGAAACTTCAATTCAACTGAGAGTTATAGTGAAGAAATTTAAATTCTANTAAATTTTACTTCGCAATGACATGCAGAAAAATTAAGTTGAAGCTTTTCAGTTGAAGCTTTTCAGTTGAAGCTTTTCAGTTGAAGCTTTTCAGTTGAAACTTCAATTCAACTGAGAGTTATAGTGAAGAAATTTAAATTCTATTTTTTTTTATCCGCACTTTGTTTACCATTTTGTCTAATTTTCAGCAATTACCCGGCAGATGTGCGCGGAATGGAATTTCTACTGACAAACTACTATCTCTGAATTTTCTGATAATCGTTTGTAGGTACACATACGGCAATTTTCNATTTTGTCTAATTTTCAGCAATTACCCGGCAGATGTGCGCGGAATGGAATTTCTACTGACAAACTACTATCTCTGGATTTTCTGATAATCGTTTGTAGGTACACATACGGCAATTTCCAAAAAAAAATATAAAAAATATCGGGTTGATTGCCATTTATCATAAACATCCTATTTTAATATCGCTGAAAATTGCAATCATATGATTAAATGTTTTGAACATCTTGTAGAAAGTTAACTCTAGTTCGTCAGAGAAGTCGCATTTCAAACTTCCGTAGCAATGCATTGATGCTTGTAATCAAAAATCCTGAAAAACCCTACCCCTTGACCATGGTCAAATATTTGATGATAGTTCACGCAAATTACTTCGTGGTCGTAGTCATTTTCTTATTGTCGATACCAATAAATAACTCTGACCAATTGGTCATGGTAATTTTGATTCTCGGATCAAAATTACCATGATCCCTAGTTCATATTTCATTACCGCTATCAATTGTAGGAAACGACAACGAGATCAAAGTATTTAGCCCTTGGTTTTTCATTGTCGATACCACCTTTAATGGTTCTNTTGTAGGAAACGACAACGAGATCAAAGTATTTAGCCCTTGGTTTTTCATTGTCGATACCACCTTTAATGGTTCTGAAATGGATTTCTATGCGAACAATCGAAAAAAAAATTATTAAAAAAAAAACTTAGGAAATTTTAGTTTGCCTCCACTATGAGTGGCTTCAATCGAAAATTTTCTCTTGCCCCCACTATGGGTGATTCAACCACTGTCTTTGTACTTAGCGATTCAGAATAAGTTAACAGTTTTCTCATTTTTTATCATTTTATTTGTGTAGAACNTTGTAGGAAACGACAACGAGATCAAAGTATTTAGCCCTTGGTTTTTCATTGTCGATACCACCTTTAATGGTTCTTAAATGGATTTCTATGCGAACAATCGAAAAGAAAATTATTAAAAAAAAAACTTAGGAAATTTTACTTTGCCTCCACTATGAGTGGCTTCAATCGAAAATTTTCTCTTGCCCCCACTATGGGTGATTCAACCAGACTGTCTTTGTACTTAGCGATTCAGAATAAGTTAACAGTTTTCTCATTTTTTATCATTTTATTTGTGTAGAACNGACTGTCTTTGTACTTAGCGATTCAGAATAAGTTAACAGTTTTCTCATTTTTTATCATTTTATTTGTGTAGAACACAAATGAGAAAAAATTTCTGTTAACTCGAACATCTTACAGTGAGGAATTTCCTACGGCAAAATATTTAGCATCCGGTGAAAGTAGAGTGAACCGTGTTTCCTCATTTTCCTTCTTCAACGCTTCCCAAGGCTTGTACGGAGGTGGACCAATGTAGCCATACGTTCCGAACGATTCCCGAACTTGTGGAACCAAAAAGTTCATCCATTTCATAAAGTTAAGAAAATTTAACTTCAATAGATTATCAGTAAACATACTTATAAATATNAAAAAGTTCATCCATTTCATAAAGTTAAGAAAATTTAACTTCAATAGATTATCAGTAAACATACTTATAAATATGCTGCTCGTTTCCGTCATATTCGGCGTCCACCAAGCCAAGCAATGTGACCAAGGTTCAGACAATGGCAAACTGGAAATAAATGTGAGTAATTAGCTATATACTTAGAAGTAACTTATCTAATTTTAGTAACTAACTAACATATTTAGTAACTTGAATTCAGCAGCAGTAACTTATCTTACTAGGGAGTGACTAAACCACAGAAAAATCTGCCGTACCGTGCCATGCAGTGCTGTGGAGTACCGTGGAGTACGGTGAATTTCCTTGAGCTGCAGAGGAGTACCGTGTGGGCTGCCATGGAGTGCCATGAAGTGCCGTGGAGTGCCGTGGAGTGCCTTGGGGTGTCATGGAGTGCCGTGGAGTCACAGATGAAACTTGGAAAANAAAAAGTTCATCCATTTCATAAAGTTAAGAAAATTTAACTTCAATAGATTATCAGTAAACATACTTATAAATATACTGCTCGTTTCCGTCATATTCGGCGTCCACCAAGCCAAGCAATGCCACCAAGGTTCAGACAATGGCAAACTGGAAATAAATGTGAGTAATTAGCTATATACTTAGAAGTAACTTATCTAATTTTAGTAACTAACTAACGTATTTAGTAACTTGAATTCAGCAGCAGTAACTTATCTTACTAGGGAGTGACTAAACCACAGAAAAATCTGCCGTACCGTGCCATGCAGTGCTCTGGAGTACCGTGGAGTACGGTGAATTTCGTTGAGCTGCAGAGGAGTACCGTGTGGGCTGCCATGGAGTGCCATGGAGTGCCGTGGAGTGCCGTGGAGTGCCGTGGAGTGCCGTGGAGTGCCTTGGGGTGTCATGGAGTGCCGTGGAGTCACAGATGAAACTTGGAAAAAATTTCGATACCGAAAAAAAAAATGCCAGAATTGTTTTTGCCAGCCGGCAAAAACAAATCGATCCCGATCCGCGATCCGATCTATTAGAGAAAAATCTAATCCAACAACCGGAAAATCGTTCGATACCGATCAGCGATCCAAGCTTGTTAGCTACTGTTGACGCTTCTGCTTTTTACATTCCAGGAGCGACGATGCTTTGCTTAACTGGAGAGAAAGCGCTAAAGCTGTTTTACTGAAGAAATGAATGAGTCCTTGATTCAGTACACAAGGCTGAGCGATGTTTAAAAATTTCTAGCATTGAGAGCACAGTTTTGCGCGGTTGAAAATTTAGGGAGCGGGAAGTGGCAGCGGAAGCTCTCTCATACTCCACCTGTGCTAAGAATTTAATTTGGTAAAACAATAATGACAAGACATAAGACGCCTCAGATGGAACGTGAGGGATCTTCCAATCCGGCTCCTTTGAATTGTAGATCAATCACAGCTCCGCTCCCGTATCCTTAAAAAATTATCGTCCCTGCTCTTTTACAGAAATACTCGCACATAACAGAAACAAGAATCCGGCCTCTGTTCTTGATCCTATGAAAAAAAACTTGCTCACTGCTTCGCTTTCGCTCCATTTAAAACCTTACTTTTATGCTCCCTCAAGTAAATGACAAAAAAAATTAAAGAAAAAATTTATCCAATGTGCAAATTTCCTCTCGTAAAAAATTCTGAAGAAATTAATACAACACATAATATCTGTCAAGTAGGTACGGCGTACCTCCGTACCTTTAGCTTAACATGCCGTACCGTACCCGTAACCGTAACCATAAGGTACGGCGTATCTTCGTATATCTTTAGAAATTAAATCATCCGTACCTTACCCGTATCCGTACCTAAGGAAAAAATTGGGTCAATACCGTAACCGCAACCGTAACTTAAGTACGGGGCACGCCGTAGGTACGACGTATCTGCCGTACCGAAACCGCCCACTTGTGTCCAGAGCCTTCCACGGCACGGCAGATGTTTCTGTGGTTTAGTCAAGTGCATTAGTAAATCAGACATCAGACAATTCATTTAGTTTTTTGTTAAAATTTACGCCAAATTTTTAAATATTTTACATTATGTGATGTCATCCGTGTGCAGGGTATGCGAGTTTAGCGTCACGGAGCATCTAAATGTGAAAACTTTCAAAATTTGGTAAACGGGTAATCCGTTTATGGGTACAATGGATTGCTTGATGTTGATATGAATCGTCCAATAAGCTGGATAAAAATTTTAGGTACTACTTTTGAGATATTATTTTATAAAAAACGATTAGAATTACATGTACCGGATTTCTAAATACTTCGTGAATGAAAAAAAAAAATTTTTTTGGAATTAAATTTTGGGTAAGTTTGCGCCTAGCAATTAAGGTCATTAAGTTAGTTTAAAAAATATTTATTCNGATTAGAATTACATGTACCGGATTTCTAAATACTTCGTGAATGAAAAAAAAAATTTTTTTGGAATTAAATTTTGGGTAAGTTTGCGCCTAGCAATTAAGGTCATTAAGTTAGTTTAAAAAATATTTATTCAGTTTTGACATGACAAATATTAAGAAATCCATTTTATGAAATTTAGGAACTTTTTCATTTTTAGACGCTGGATCAGATGCACTAACATCACAGGGTTAATTGCTAGGCGCAACGCCAACCTACCCTTAAATGGGATTTAAATCCATGGTAGACAATTTATAATCTATGGTACGCACCATGAATTTAAATCCATTGTTGGCGATTTATAATCCATGGTGATGACGTCGTACCATTGATAATAATTCCAAACCATGTATTATAATATATGGTATTTCTTCGCAATCGCGCTAGTGACCCAGTGACCCCTGACCTCCGGAAAATGTTTTAAATGAAACTTTGAGCATTTAAAACATTTCCCGGAGGTCAGGGGTCACTGGGTCACTAGCGCAATTGAGCAGAAATACCATATATTATAATACATGGTTTAGGATTATAATCAATGGTACGACATCATCACCATAGATTATAAATTGCCAACAATGCATTTAAATCCAGTTTAAGTGGAGCTTGAACGCAAGTTTAATTCCAGACAAAATAAAATGATTAATTTATTTTCATTTTCGAAGTATCTAGAAGTCCATTGGATGTAATTCTAAAATGTTTTTTTAATTACTCGAAATGTCGTTACCAACGCCAAAAAAAAATTTTATTTTTTATTTTTAATTGGATGCACAATTATCAAAAGTTTCTTACCACGTTGTTGTAACAACCCCATGCTTTTCAAACAGTATGGGGTTTATCTTTTCATATTGCACACTTTCACTTTCACAGAAGTGTGAAGGAGAAGTGCGAAACTCGTCCTCAGAAAGTGTAAAGAACCAATTACAGAAGTGCAGAAAAACAGGTTNCTAAAATGTTTTTTTAATTACTCGAAATGTCGTTACCAACGCCAAAAAAAAATTTATTTTTTATTTTTAATTGGATGCACAATTATCAAAAGTTTCTTACCACGTTGTTGTCACAACCCCATGCTTTTCAAACAGTAGGGGTTTATCTTTTCATATTGCACACTTTCACACTTTCACAGAAGTGTGAAGGAGAAGTGCGAAACTCCTCCTCAGAAAGTGTAAAGAACCAATTACAGAAGTGCAGAAAAACAGGTTTCACCCCAAAAAATTTCATACTTGAGCACTTTCACACTTTCACAGAAGTCTTTACAAAAGTGTGAAAACACGCCCCAAAATNGTACTTTCACACTTCCACAGAAGTCTTTACAAAAGTGTGAAAACACGCCCCAAAATTCAAAACTTGCCAATGAGACTCCATAGCGGGACAAAGTGTGAAAGTGTGAAAGTGATCAAATAATTTTTTTCACACTTGTTTACACTTCTAATTCTCCGTCAATTTAAAACGTGATTCAAAACTTCAGATTTTCGTTTCAATTGTTTTCAAGATTTTGATTAACGACAAAAATCATTTGAAACAAAATTACCTGCTCAACCTCAATTAAATTCAGGTAAATTTCATCTTCCTTTGACTCATTAGCTGAACAAAGATCCTCCAAATCGTGCAAAGCATCCTCAAATATATTGCAAATAATATTTTACTAAATAATAGTAAATAACTAAATAACTTTACTAAATAATTTAATTACTAAAACTCAAGTAGAAGTTACTTCAAAACTAGGGCTCACCCGATTCCTCTTCACACTTTTGCACACTAGTACAGAAAGAGTTGAAATATTTTCAAGTGTGAATTGTATAGAGGTCTCACCCGTTGTAGCTTCACACTCATGCGCGCTTCAACATAAAAGTGTGCAATAAAGTCATCTGTGAAAGTGTGAAACTAAAAAGGTAGACCCCTAGTGATTTTACGAATTGTAAGATTTGCTAAAAATTTACTATTGTTGAAATAGCGTAAGCATAGTACTTTATTTTCCAAACTGAATCAATATTTTAATCAATGTCTGAAGTCGGAAAACACTATATTAAAATCAAAGGTTACGACGACGGCGAGTAAAATCTGTGAATAATGATGCACATGCCAAGAAATCCGAGTCATGAAATTCTGAAACTTCTTTTATTTCTAGATGTTTTCTTCTCGGCGATACACAGTAGCTGCAGGGTAGTTCTTCCTCAAGAACGTCAATTTCATGAAGTTGATGTGCATTCAATTTTTCCTCTGGGTTGAGGGTTGTGGCATTTGAAAGCACTAGATGTTACCATAACGTACCACAACTTCGTTGGTGTTCAAAATTAATTGTAAATTTACTTGACACTTAATTAAGTCATTGAACCAGTGGTATGTCAGCTACACATCTTATGGTAATTAACTGTAATTGACCTAGGTCATTGGTGACCCAAAAAATCTAAATAATTCCGAATTCGCTGAATTCAAAGCTAATGGTTAAAATTAGCCTACAGCGAATCTATGAAATGTTAATTAATTTAATTGAAATTCCATTGACCTAGGTCACTCAAAATCAAAATATTTCTCTTTTGGTTAAATTCAAAATTAATACACACGAGGGGCTAACTTCAAGCACCCTCGTGTGTACAAGTAATATTTAACTAAAATTAAGCCTGAAACTACAGTGGTTTTAGCTTAATGTGACCACCAAGGGAGCCAAAAAATCGGTAGACAATAGCCGGAGTAGACGTAAGCCGATCATGTCAACTGACTGATAATGTCACATGCCTCAGGCTGATAGTGAGCCAGCTCATGAGCCATGGCTCTGGCTCCCGACATTTGTTGAGCTGGCTCAAGAGCCNCAATATTTAGGGAGCGAGAGCGAGAGCGGAGCGAGGCAGGAAAATATTTAGGGAGCGAGAGCGAGAGCGGAGCGGGGCAGGACAATATTTAGGGAGCGAGAGCGAGAGCGGAGCGAGGCGGAACAATATTTAGGGAGTGAGCGGGAGCGGAGCGAGGCAGGACAATATTTAGGGAGCGAGAGCGAGAGCGGAGCGAGAGCGGAGCGAGACAGTAAGAAATTCTTGGGAGCGAGAGCGAGAGCGGAGCGATACGAAATTACTACTAGGGAGCGAGAGCGGAGCGAGGTGGAACAATATTTAGGGAGCGAGAGCGAGAGCGGAACGAGTCAGTATAATTTTTAGGGAGCGAGAGCGGGAGCGGAACGGGGGGTAAACCGCCGACCTTTGGTCAGTATTAACCCCAAAACTTAAAATATCTCTGTTCTGATTGAAATTGAAAAATAATACTTATAATTATTACTACACTAATTGACACGCTATTTGGATATTTCTAGCATTAGTTCTCACTTGATTCACTGGGATTAGGGGCTAACTTCAAGCACCCTCGTGTGTACAAGAAATATTTAACTAAAATTAAGCCTGAAACTACAGTGGTTTTAGCTTAAAGTGACCACCAAGGGAGCCAAAAAATCGGTAGACAAAAGCCGGAGTAGACATTAGCCGATCATGTCAACTGACTGATAATTGAAAGATTAGGTGACATAACCGAAGTTCCTGGGTTTAGAGGCGTATTTTATGAGACGATACCTTTTCAATTTATTTGACAGCTTTTGAAGTCACTTCTTAAAGTAATCAACAAGTATTTTTGCAATATGCCTTGAGAAATGGATTTGAGATATTGTCTTGTCAGAAACTCCCAAACTATCGGTATTTGTTTGCAAAGTTCTTCAATTCCAATTAGTGTGACACATGGCTCAGGTTTAGTTGTGTGCCAGAGCCAGTGGCTCAATGAGCCATGTCACATGGCTCAGGCTGATAGTGAGCCAGCTCATGAGTCATGGCTCAGGCTGATAGTGAGCCAGCTCATGAGCCATGGCTCTGGCTCCCGACATTTGTTGAGCTGGCTCAAGAGCCNCCTCAGGCTGATAGTGAGCCAGCTCATGAGCCATGGCTCTGGCTCCCGACATTTGTTGAGCTGGCTCAAGAGCCAGAGCCATGGCTCATGGCTCAACACAAATTAAAATTTAAAAAAAATTGCAACATAAAAATCTTTATTTCATTCGGATTTACATGATCAATCAATTATTGTAGGAGCTGTTGCTAGAAGTAGTGTAGCTGCAACATTTAGGAGCTGCTGCTAGATCTACGAGCTTAAACTCCTAGATATATTGGCTGAGCCCCTAGATTTAGCAGCTCTTCTAAATTCAATAATCTTTCTCGTTTCAGTTTTATCTCAGCAGTACAAGATTACCTGATCAGGCATCGAATGCAACAAAAATTAGTAATAAATAATTAATGGTATTGTGGCGAGGCTGACCCGCAACTCTGAGATTGAGATATGGATTGCCACAAAAATTTGGTCTCTGGTGGGGTATGATCCCACGTCTTGGGTGTTCCGAACCCAACGCACTACCATTAGTGCTACAGAGCCGATTTGTGGAATCCTGTCCTCAATCTCAACACAACTCCGAAACTCACCTGTGCTTTCCATTAGCACAGGTAATCTCCTCCTTCCTGGTCATTCATTGTCAGGTAAGGAGTCTACTGTCTCATTTAAGTGCACAGTAGTGAAGATTGAATCTTATGTTCAAATCTCCACAGTATAATTTACAGACCCATTTTATTGAATAACTCAAACCTGTTACGATGAAATTTTTTTTCGGCACAGTGAAAAGTTGCTAAATTTGATTTACTATGGATTAAAAATAGTAGCCAAATTGATCACGACCAGGTATGTTCGAGCTTTTGAATATAAATTTTGTGCTGCTAGATATAGGGGATCCAAGACGCTTAGATATAGGAGCAGCTGCTAGATTTAGCACCTTAGCTTCTAAATGCAGGAGGTCAGACCCGCCCCTACCCGATATCTAGTGGCTGAAGTGCTAAATCTAGCAGCCCGACTGCTACTTATAGTATATTCAACTTGACTGGTGTTGTGAAAGAAAACACGACTTTCTTCTGCAAAAGATAATGAGCCAGTGAGCCATGGCCCAGCCATGTGGTTGAGCTGGCTCATGAGGCATGGCTGTGGCTCAAAAGTATTGCATGAGCCAGCGCATGGCTCTGGCTTTGGCTCAAATGTTTTTGTGATCCAGCTCGAGCCAGAGCCAGAGCCAGAGCCAGAGCCATTGAGCCAGAGCCATGCGAAACACTACTTTCAATGTTGCTTATCATTAAAGCATTAAGTTTCTCAATCCTAACCATGTGCCCATCTAAATTTGGCATACTCGCGGTTAGAATAACCCGCGACTGCGGGTGAGTCTTTAAAAAATAAACTTTCACGATCGAGTATCGAATAGTAGAATACAACATATAGCTTCATGAAACAATTCCCCTAACGGTCTCTGACCGCCCACACCATTTAAACAAACACGCGTATATTCTGGGCCTGAGAACCGAAAGTTCCCATTAAAGTGTAACTATGTGCCATACATTCTCTTCAAATGGGATGACAATAGGCGGAGGTCGACCATAGGAGGTGTGGCGATAGGCAGAGTATTTAGTACATGAGAGTATAGAGTTTAGCCGAGGGAAAGCCAACAGGTTGACAATAAGAGAAGTGTGGCATTGAGGGGTAGTCACATTTAACTAAAACCACTCCATAGCTTAAGATAGATTGACTTCAGAAATTTTTACAAAACTTTTACTAAAAAGTAAAGATCCCTAAATTAAAAAGAGTAAATTCCTAGAAAAGAGGCTACATCCTCATTTCAAAAAAAGATATTTCATTTTGTTCAGTTTTTGATAGTGATTCCGAATATCACATTCATTTCGGGAGGAGATGCCTTTAAGGAAGCAAAGTTAATAAATTTATTAAGTTTTGGTATTAAATTTGATCGACCTTAGGTTAGTTTGGGATTTTAGGTTATTAGGGTTAGATTGCTAGATTAGGTCAGATCTTAGGTTGGATTATTTCATTATTAGGTTATTAGGGTTAGGATTTTAGAATTCTATTTTAGGTTATTAGGTTTTTAGCTTACTGTCACCTGCGAGGGAGCCAAAAAATCGGTTGACTCAAGTGGAGTTGACCATAGCCGATAAAGACAACTGACTGATTACTCAAAGATTAGGTGACATAAACCGAAGTTCCTGGTGTTAGAGGCACATTTTATAATATCATATCTTTTTCAATTTATTTTAGTTTTTGAAGTTATTACCTTAATTTGGAATACTCTAAAAGCAAGCTACTTCTTAAAGTAATCAGCAAGCTTTTTTGCAGTATGTCTTTTTTGCAATGGCTTTGAGGTATTATCTTGTCAGAAACTTCCAAACGATCGTTACTTGTTTGAAAAGTTTTTCACTTCCANAGCTTTTTTGCAATATGTCTTTTTTCCAATGGCTTTGAGGTATTATCTTGTCAGAAACTTCCAAACGATCGTTACTTGTTTGAAAAGTTTTTCACTTCCAATGTTACTTATTATTTTAAACTTTAAATTTCTCAATCCTAACCATGTGACCATCTAAAGTTGGCATACTCGGGTGNCAATGTTACTTATTATTTTAAACTTTAAATTTCTCAATCCTAACCATGTGACCATCTAAAGTTGGCATACTCGGGTGGAATAAGCCCGCGACTGCTGGTGAGTCTTTAAAAAAATAAACTTTCACCATCGAGTATGGCATACTATACCAGGTATAATACAACAAATAGGTTAATGAAACAGTTCCCCCGAGGGTCTCTGATTGCCCACACCATTTAAGCGAAGTGTGACATTAAGGGATAGTGACATTAAACTAAAACATCGGAATCACCGAAAAATGTTTCGAAATTACATATTGCTTATTAGCATCAGTCATGTACCCCTACCTTCAAATTTTCCCGGCATCACTCCTCCCCCC